>JAVSCE010017700.1:0-41579 GCA_032199065.1 Smutsia gigantea | reverse complement strand
TTACAGCTGAATAATATTCCATTGTGTGGATGTACCACAATTTGTGTTTATCCATTTGTCCATTGACGGACATTTGGGTCTTTACTTTTGGTTGTTGTGGCTAGTGCTTGTTTGTTTTAAGTACCTATTTTTCAGCTCCTTTGCATATATACCCTAAGAATAGAATTGCTGGATCCTATGATAATTCTGTTTAATTTTTTGAGGAACCACCATACTGTTCCCATAGAGGCCCCACCATTTTACATTCCTACTGACAGAGCCCAAGGATTCCAGTTTCTTCATATCCTTGCCAGTACTTGTGTTTTTTTGTTCTTGTTTTTTGGACTTTTTTTTTCTTTTTTAATTTATATAGCCATTCTAGTGGGTATGAAGTGGTGCCTTTTTGTGGTTTTGATTTGCATTTCCCTAGTGACTAATGATGTTGATCATCTTTTCATATGCTTTTTGGCTAAATGTCTGTTCAGGTCCTTTGCCCATTTTTAAACTGGGTTGAGCCTGCCTGTTTTTGTACTTAGAATGAAGGTCCTAGACTTCTTGCTCATCACATCCAGCGCATCATATTATCTTAAGCTTAGGTTTGCTGAGAATCCAGGCTGCCTCCTTGTTACCCAGGTACCAGAGGTGAGGAGAGAGAACAGGGTGGAAGAGGCAGGGAAAAGTGCTCCAGAAGGACCAGAGGGCTCTGAGTGTGCTGGCCCATGGAAGCTGTTCTCACCTCTGTCCTCCAGGTCCTCCTGGAGCTCTCAGGCACTAGGAAAGCTGCTCACATTTGTCTCTGGAAAGACTCAGGCTCCCAGGCCACCAGGCCTTCCTTTCATCTGTGTTTCTTCTAAGTATTGCAACATCCAGCAGGCCTCCTCTGGACAGTCCCCTGAGTGGGGGAAGTATGCCAGTGAGCCCTTGACCTGCTGGCCTGGGCTCCAGAGGACACAGCTCACAGCCTTACCTTGGGAGCAGACTATCTGAAAAGCTACAAATGACAGAGACAAGTGTCCTCCCTCCAGCGGCTGGGTCAGGAGGTGGCCCGGTCAGCCTCCTCACTCCCACTGGCTCCATCCCGCAGAGATGGCATTGTAGATCGGTTCCTGCTTTCCCAGGCAGCACAGCCCCCTCCCAGTCAGAAGCGGATTAGTTGTCCTTGGTTCTGGGAAGAAACTCTCTACAAGAGGAGAATAGGAAGCCAAACCTAGAGGCCCAGAGCCATGTTCTTCTGCATGACCCTCCCATGGGGGACTCCCTCTCTCCAGCTTTGGCTGTGTTGTTAAGCTGCGGAAGGGATGGTCCCAACCTGAGGCTGACTTCCGAAGGCAAGCGGGCGCTGCCTGGCTTGTGGCACGGTCTGAGAGGATGCCATTCTCCCTAAGAGCCCTCTTCCTGGGTCTTAGAACGCTTTTGTCTCTTAAACATCTGTTTTTATTTTTTCCTTATTAAAAGGCATGTACTCCTTCACCAGGGCTAACTTAAGATTTCTCAGGTAATAGCCAGGTTTCACAAAGTAACATTGGATGAAACACAGGGGAGATCCTAGTAGAAGATAAAGTTGCCTAAAACACACTTTACCACTGGGTTTCTTTTAATGGAGGCGACCTTCACATAACAAAATGAATCATTTTAAAGCATACAGTTCAGTGGCACTGAGCCCATTCACAATGTTGTGCGACCATCAGCTCTCCCTACTTCTAAAACATTTTCATCACCTTCGAAAGAGACTGTATAGCCATTAAGCTGTCACTCTCCACTCCCTTCTTCCACTAGCCCCTGGTAGTCACTAATCTGCTTTCTGTCTCTCTGGATTTACCTATTCTAGATGTTTCCTATCACTGGAGTCATATAACATGTGGCCTTTTATAAACTGTTGTGTTTTGGGGGCAAGAGAACTCCCCCCCCATCCACTCTCCTTTATCAAGATCAGGAAATAAACTTTCTAAATCCCCAGAATGGATGAAAATTCCCTGCTTGAATTAATAGTTAAAATGTCCCACCCCAGTATTTCCCAGTCTTTATAATAATATCTCTACTCTCTGCAAAGTGCAGGCTCAGTGTTGCTCTGGGCTGTGCCCACCAGGATGTCAGGCCCAGAGGGAAGAAGGAGCAGAAAGGCCCTGAGGCCCCGCAGGCTGCCTGCCCGGGCCCAGGCGGACAGCAGCTCCCAGGCAGCCTGAGGGTGGCCTTCATGCTGTGGGGCTGCTGGAAGGCCCCAGCCCTTCCCGAACAGTGACTGCTCCAACCAGCCTCTAACGAGTCCACTGCCTCTGACCACACCTTGTGTGCCGTTCAGCGGTTCAGGAAAACCCAAGTTCATCTGCCAAATTCAGGATACAACCCTGACTGTTCCGGGCTTTTCTTTCTGCCTTTTCCTAATCGCATCTGGGCGTGCTCTCTTAAAGGGGAAGTGGTGCGTTCTGACTGGCCAGGGCCCTCAGCTAGGAGCCAGGAAACGGCTCCCACGAGTCGCATTGCCCAGCGTGTCACTGGCTCAGCCTCCTTATCCAAACAGCAGGGCTGACTCCCCGGGATGTGTAAGTGTGAGCACAGGGCACGTATGCCACACAGGATGGTGTGGGGCTGGGCCCAGGTCACGGGGGAGAGCCTGGCAGGCGGAGCGTGCAGTCAGCCCACAGTCCTTTTAGCTCAGCCTGTCTAGTGCTCGGGGCTGCAGCTGGCACTGCCACACAGAGCTGAGGCATGCAGTGGGGAGAATGGCTGCCCCAGGAGGAGGTCAGGAGTAGGCGGCTGGGCTGGGGACCAGTCTATTTTGGACAGCTCTTCTAGAGGCACAAACGTTGGGGCCTGGGTAGGAGTAGAGTGGAAAATTTTATAACACACCTCTCTTAGCACCGGGAAGCCAGCTGTAATGACCTTACCAACTCGTCACCCCCGCTTTTCTGCACTTCTGGGTGGCGCCAACTCCATTCTCTGCCTTTATGTCGGCATTTATGTTTGTCATTTTTACATGTCATTTGTGTTAGGAAATGTTTCAGGTGTCTTTTTACTCCATGTGTAAAATGGCCTGAGACTAGAAACCTGTGTTTTTCCTATTGGCGGCGGCCCTTGGTCCAGCGTGTGCGCACAGCAGGCCCCAGGTAAACGGTGGTGGCCGGCCCACTGGTGGACAGGCAGCTCGCTGGGACCCCTGGCAGCGTACCTGGCCTGGTTGCTCACTCAGGTCTTGTTTCGCACATGCCCACGGAGAAATCAAGGGGAAAGCTCACGCACGCTCGTGCGCACAGTCAGTTCCTGCCTCGGTGCCCCAAGTGACTGGCTGGCCTTAGGGAAATGGATTCTTGCTACATTTTAGACTCCTTTTGGCCCTAGATTTTTGTTTGTATGGTGGTGTTGGTTGATCCTAAATCATGTAAAAAGCTGTGTTTTCACCGAAATAATCTAGACAGAAGGTCCTAAAACGGGGGGCCGAGGGAAACAGAAGGAGGCTGGAAGGGGGGAAAGAAGTGTGTCCCTCTCTGCGACACATATATTGACAGGGCACACCACACCCTATTTCAAGACAACTTCCTGTTTGCCACTGACAACTGCCACTCCACGGAGAACAGAAATGGTTCCGTTATTAGTGGCTGCTGCGGGACCGTGACAGCCTGTGGGGTGAGTGGTTCTGAAGGACACTGTGAGCTTAGCAATGGGTTGAGACTTTGCACCTTCTACTGCAGGCGACGTTGGCCCCGCACCCTTGAAATTGGAGTTGGTACAGGTAGAAATCAAGCAGCGGTGGCTTCTTACACAGCCTGTGTTCCTCAAACAGTGTGCTCCCGTAGGATTCCTGTAAATGGAATAGTTTTAATTCAGGGCTGGGAGAAGGCAGAGACCTGATACTTTGGAAAATTACTACTGTTATTTTTTAAAAATCGACATGTTCATGTACTAAGGGAACTTAATAGTAAGTGCCTACTGTGAGTTGGCATGGTGCCAGCCACCTTCTGTGTGTTCTCAATCCTCACAACATTCATTGTGAGTCAAGACCCAGGGATAAAAGAGTGAACGAGACATCCTTCTTTGAGGTGCGTCCACAGAAAGGACACCTAGATCAGTGAACCAGCAACTACAACATGTGACATGTGCTAAGGGGGGGTCTCGAGGTGCTGTGGGGGCACTTGTCCACTTGTAACCCTATGACGTGGGCACTATTGTTCCCATTTTATAGGTAAAGAAACTGGGGCTCTGGGGGTTAAGTTCTTTGCCCAAGTCACAGAGCTAATGAGTGACAGAGCTAATGAGTGACAGAGCTGGGATTTGAGCCCAGATCTTTCTTCCAGAGACAGCAGCGTTTGATCCACGTTTCCGGTGACTCCCAAAGCTGGTGCAGAGCATGGGAATCGCCTCGGGATCTTTTAAAAAAATACAGATTTGGGGTTCCTGGCCCTGCTGTCCCAAGGGTTAGGGGGTCCTCTGCGGCACCGGGTGGGCTCTCAGGTTAAGTGTGGCCTGGGCACTTGCGGAGGCTGGAACAGGCCTGTGACAGTCCAGGGCTTTTTCATGTACTTGTGCCAAGGCATGTGGGTGAAGGCCGCTGATGGTGCCTCATGAGAGTCGTTCCAACTATTCAAGTATTTTAGACATTGGAAATCCCTGTTCATGTATTTTTCTCCCCAAAGATATCCTAGCCTCTGCCACCCCCTTTGTCCAGCTTCTGGCTGCCTGCCACACGTGTCCCTTCGGAACTGTCCCTTCAGTGTCCCCGGGGTGGGGGTGATGTCAGCTCTGCCATTGTAAGGTATAATCCAACTGCTTATCCTAAAGATGGAAACCACTAGTTTTCACCTAAGCTGGGGTGGGTCCTATGTTTAAACTCATGTGATTTGGGTACTGCATTTGTTGGCTGTTTGTGGTGAGAGGTCACTCTCGTGGAAAAGTCATGCCATGCAGGTGGGACTCCTTGTCAACCTCTCTGCTGCCCTGTTGACACTGGACACATGGGAACAGCTGGGGGCAAGGAAAGGCCTGAGGTCATTCAGAGGATCGCCCAGGTCCTCCAGCAGCAGCCTGTCTCTGAGGGGGAGCCTTCCTCCCCAACTCAGAGCGACCAGGTGGGGGCCAGCGGGCTCTGGGGTATGTCTGCGCACCCTCAGGGAACCTTCTGGCAGTGACAGTGTCTGTCTGACCACCATTATATCCCAGGGCCTGGCACATGGTACATGCCAAGGAAATGATTTAAAAGATGAATGAATGAACGAACGAATGAAGTTTGACTTAAACACATGTTTTTCTCTCCTTCCTACCTTTGTTCTTGCACCTGTGTTCTCCCTTTTGCCCTCTCTGGTTCGGGGTGACTTATTATTTTGTTATTGTTGTTTGCTTTATCTTTGTTCCTATATGGACTTAAGCAGCTTTAACGGAACAGAGCTTATTAAGCAATCCATCTTACATCCTCCTGTTTTCCTCATCTATCTATATATTACATATTCAGATGTACAATATATGTTAAGTGCTGTATGTTTTTATAAAATAATGATTAGTGTTTACATACTGTTTGTGATATTTTTAATTTTCTTGGGGATTTGGGTATACAGTCTCACATACACCTTCCGTTTGATTGAATTAACCCCTGTACGTGTCACTTTCAACTGCTTTGATACAGATCATTCAGGTTGATGGTGGTATTTTTCTACCATTGTAAACAGTGCTGCTGAGATTATCTTTGGGTGGGGGGAGGTGGATATTTCCTTGAGTCTATTTTCCAGACTAAAATTGCCAGATTACCAGATCAAAGGCCGTGAATGCTTTTTAGTTCCTGTTGTCATCACCAGGTCGCTCTCCAGAGAAATGCCATCCCTTGAAAGTACCCCCAGCAGTGTGTGTGTACACTTGTTTCCCCACAGGTCCCTATTTGCTGCGTTTTTTTTTTCTTTTGGCTATGTTAGGTATCTAGTGAGGACATCCCTGGGGCTGATGGAAATATTTCAGGACCCTGGAAAGTCCCTGAGACTCCCCAAATCCTACCCAGAAGCGGCTGATGCCAGAAATGTGCACCTTAGTATAAATAACCAACAGAAGGGCAGGTAGGAGAGGGAATGCTCCCACGGGGGAGTAGTGTCCTGGGCCGGCTCTGAAAATGGGAACTGCTTTGTCAAGCTCATTGGAGAATTGTGTTGCTCAAGTGCAGAGGGAAGAGCACGTCCCAGCAGGGTGGCCTGGTAGAAAGGGCATTGGCTCTGGGTCCAGGCAGTCCTGGGCTCTCCTCCCAGCTGCCAAGGTCTGGGTGACCTTGGTCATGTTTCGTAATCTTGCTGAGCTTTAGTTTCCCCGTCTGTAACCAGGAGGTTAACAGTGTCTACTTTGTGGGTAGATTGCATGAACCAGCAAGTGTGCAAGCGGCTTGCACAATGCCTGACAATCGTAGGCACTCAAGAAATGCTGCTTCTCTTCCTAACTGAATAAATGGGCACAGAGTGACCAGATGACCAAGAACCCAACCCAGAGCCTTGGGGGATCTGAGGGCCGGGCAGGAGTGAGCAGCTTAGGCCCCTAGCCCGCACTGGCATTTGTCAAAGTGCCCCAAACACTGCGCATTGTCCAGCACTGGGTAGCAGGTGGGGAGGGATACAGAAGACCTAGCAGCAGGCACCCATGCTTTAAGGAGCGCCCCCAGCACTGAAGCCCTGATATCTGTTAAAGAGGGACTCCAGCCTGAGGAGGGAGTGACCGCTCCAGAGATGCTCGCCAGCACTCCTGGCACAAGAACTGCCTGGCACGGCTCTGCCTACCCCTCAGGGCCTGCCTTAGTCACTTGACTTCCCTGTGTCTTCATTTCCTCCCCCGCCGAGGAAGGCTGATTCAATATCCCTCCTCTAACCACTGTGGCACTATGTTTAGTGTCTAACTGCAGTCCTGGTAAATGAGACCAAAGCTCAGATTCTGGCTTCCACTCCTCCACGGAATAGCCTGTGACTTGGGGCAAGTTTCCCAAGTGCAGCTGTGAGCCGGGGAGATACCTGCCTTACCAAGCGGTCTCAGGGCGCTCCCACATGGTTCCCTGAGCCCAGGTCTGTGCTCTTCCCGCTCACCGTCCCACTCCTTTTGAAGAAGGTGCCCTTGGAATTCAGGCTTGTCCATTATGGAAAGCACCCTGGCTGCCGTGGGCCCTCCTGGCTCTCCCATTCGCTGCAGTATTTCCGAGATTTCAGGGTGATAGAGCACAGAGTTAAGACCACAGGCTCAGAAGACATCCCCAGAACTGATGTTTCCTAGCTCTGTGACCTTGGGAAACACATCTCTCTGAACCTCAGTTTCTTCATCCATAGAACAGAGATAATAATAGTACCTCTCCTAGGGTATTGTAAGAATTAAATGCTACATGGTAAATTGAATGTTTAGTTGAGCGCCTGGCACATAGGAAGGTCTTAATAAATTATGATTACTGTTGGCCAAAGGACAGAAGGGGTGAGATCAGAGATTGCTGACCCAAGAGCACTTGCTAGGCTGTTACTGAGGTAATGGGCACTTAATCCTGCGTAGGTGTTCTGGTAGTGAATTTCTGTTTTCGCTTCAGTAGGTAAGTGGTACTGATAGTCAACATTAGCACAATAGATTGGTTTCGTCTTTCTGTCCGGAAACACAGTCGGGAGAAATGTGTTGCAAGAGCTGTGAACTGTTGCGACTTTTCACTTTGGGAACTATACCTCAGAGAAATAATCCTAAGTTGCTTTTTAAATAAATAGTTAAAAAAAAACATTAAGTAGATTGTAAGAGAGTGGCTAAATAATGTAGAGCATGTCAGTGATTGAATATTACCTAGCCATTTTAAGTGACCAGTATATGGGAATTAGAAATGTATCATTAGATAATGTTAGTTGAAAAAGAAGAGTCCAAAATATCAGTTGGTTATTTTTGTTAATGCATCTGTGCACATTAACAAAAAATGAGAAAATTTGGAGGGAAAGGCTCTTTTTTTCTAAAACTGTTTCAGTCTATAAAATGTTTTAGTAGTGAGTAAAAAATACAACGGCCTATAAACTCTTTCTGGGCATGGCGAGTGGAATTAGAATAATGCTAAGGGTCTGCCTAAGGCAGTGCCTTGACCAAAAGGGAAAAGAAATGAGTAAGTCTGAAGCAGGTGAGGGCTTGTGTCAGAATGGTTGTAATACGAACCTGGAGCATTTTATTTTATTATTTTTTCTTTTATTAAGGTATTATTGATTTACACTCTTATGAAGGTTTCACATGAAAAAACAGTGTGGTTACTACATTTACCCATATTATCAAGTCCCAACCCATACCCCAATGCAGTCACTGTCCATCAGTGTAGTAAGATGCCACAGAGCCACTGTTTGCCTTCTCTGTGCTACACTGTTTTCCCCGTGACGCCCCACACCATGTGTACTAAACATAATACCCCTCAATCCGCTTCTCCCACCTTCCCACCCACCCTCCCACACCCCTCCCCTTTGGTAACCACTAGTTCCTTCTTGGAGTCTCTGAGTCTGCTGCTATTTTCTTCCTTCAGTTTTGCTGCGTTGTTATACTCCACAAATGAGGGAAATCATTTGGCACTTGTCTCTCTGCCTGGCTTATTTCACTGAGCATATCCTCCAGCTCCATCCATGTTGTTGCAAATGGTAGGATTTGTTTCTTTCTTATGGCTGAATAGTATTCCATTGTCTATATGTACCACTTCTTCTTTATCCATTCATCTTCTGATGGACACTTAGGTTGCTTCCATATCTTGGCTATTGTAAAAAGTGCTGCGATAAACAAAGGGGTGCATATGTCTTTTTGAATCTGAGAAGTTATATTCTTTGGGTAAATTCCAAGGAGTGGGATTCCAGAGTCAAATGGTATTTCTATTTTTAGTTTTTTGAGGAACCTCCATATTGCTTTCCACAATGGTTGAACTAGCTTACATTCCCACCAGCAGTGTAGGAGGGTTCCCCTTTCTCCGCATCCTCACCAGCATTTGTTGTTCTTAGTATTTTGGATGCTGGCCATCCTTACTGCTGTGAGGTGATATCTCATTATAGTTTTAATTTGCATTTCCCTGATGATTAGTGATGTGGAGCATCTTTTCTTGTGTCTGTCGGCCATCTGAATTTCTTCTTTGGAGAATTGTCTCTTCATTCCTCTGCCCATTTTTTAATTGGGTTATTTGTTTTTTGGGTGTTGAGGCAGGTAAGTTCTTTATATATTTTGGATGTTAACCCCTTGTCGGATATGTCATTTACAAATATATTCTCCCGTACTGTAGGATGCCTTTTTGTTCTGTTGATGGTGTCCTTTGCTGTACATAAGCTTTTTAGTTTGATGTAGTCCCATGGGTTCATTTTTGCTTTTGTTTCCCTTGCTCGAGGAGATGCGTTCAGGAAGAAGTCACTCATGCTTATATTCAGGAGATTTTTGCCTATGTTGTCTTCTAAGAGTTTTATGGTTTCATGACTTACATTTAGGTCTTTGATCCATTTTGAGTTTACTTTTGTGTATGGGGTTAAACAATAATCCAGTTTCATTCTCTTACATGTAGCTGTCCAGTTTTGCCAACACCAGCTGTTGAAGAAGCTGTCATCTCCCCATTGTATGTGATGGCTCCTTTATCATATATTAATTGACCATATATGGTTGGGTTTATATCAGTGCTCTGTAGTCTGTTCCATTGGTCTATGGGTCTGTTCTTGTGCCAGTACCAAATTGTCTTGATTACTGTGGCTTTGTAGTAGAGCTTGAAGTTGGAGAGCATAATTCCCCCAGCTTTATTCTTCCTTCTCAGGATTGCTTTAGCTATTCAGGGTCTTTTGTGGTTCCATATGAATTTTAGAACGATTTTCTCTAGTTCATTGAAGAATGCTGTTGGTATTTTGCTAGGAGTTACATTGAATCTGTAGATTGCTTTAGGCAGGATGGCCATTTTGACAATATTAATTCTTCCTATCCATGAGCATGGGATGTGTTTCCATTTATTGGTATCTTCTTTAATTTTCTCATGAGTGTCTTGTAGTTTTCGGAGTATAGGTCTTTCACTTCCTTGGTTAGGTTTATTCCTAAGTATTTTATTCTTTTTGATGCAACTGTGAATGGAATTGTTTCCCTGATTTCTCTCTCTGCTAGTTCATTGTTAGTGTATAGGAATGCCACAGATTTCTATGTATTAATTTTGTATCCCACAACTTTGCTGAATTCTGATGTTAGATCTAGTCGTTTAGGAGTGGATTCTTTAGGGTTTTTTATGTACAATATCATTGTCATCTGCAAACAGGGACAGTTTAACCTCTTCCTTGCCAAACTGGATGCGTTTTATTTCTTTGTGTTGTCTGATTGCTGTGGCTAGGACCTCCAGTACTATGTTGAATAGAAGTGGGGAGAGTGGGCATCCTTGTCTTGTTCCCAATCTTAAAGAAAAAGCTTTCAGCTTCTTGCTGTTAATATAATGTTGGCTGTGGGTTTGTCATATATGACCTTTATTATGTTGAGGTACTTGCCCTCTATACCTATTTTGTTGAGAGTTTTTATCATGAATGGATGTTGAATTTTGTCAAATGCTTTTTCAGCATCTATGGAGATGATCATGTGGTTTTTGTCCTTCTTTCTGTTGATGTGGGATGATGTTGATGGATTTTCTAATGTTGTACCATCCTTGCATCCCTGGAGTAAATCCTACTTGATCATGATGGATGATCCTTTTGATGTATTTTTGAATTCAGTTTGCTAATATTTTGTTGAATATTTTTGCATCTATGTTCATCAGGGATATTGGTCTGTGATTTTCTTTTTTTGTGGTGTCTTTGCCCGGTTTTGGTATTAGAGTGATGCTGGCCTCATAGAATGAGTTTGGAAGTATTCCCTCTTCTTCTACTCTTTGGAATACTTTAAGGAGGATGGGTATTAGGTCTTCACTAAATGTTTGGTAAAATTCGGCGGTGAAGCCATCTGGTCCAGGTGTTTTGTTCTTAGGTAGGTTTTTGATTACCAGTTCAATTTCATTGCTGATAATTCTTCTGTTCAGATTTTCAGTTTCTTTCTGGGTCTGCCTTGGAAGGTTGTATTTTTCGGAAAGTTGTCCATTTCTTCTAGGTTATCCAGTTTGTTAGCATATAATTTTTCATAGTATTCTCTAATAGTTCTTTGTATTTCTGTGCTGTCCGTAATGATTTTTCCTTTCTCATTTCTGATTCTGTTTATGTGAGTTGACTTTTTTTTCTTGATAAGTCTGGCTAGGGGTTTATCTTTTTTGTTTATTTTCTCAAAGAACCAGCTCTTGCTTTCATTGATTCTATCTATTGTTTTATTCGTCTCGATTTTATTTATTTATGCTCTAATCTTTATTATGTCCCTTCTTCTACTGACTTTGGGCCTCATTTGTTCTTCCTTTTCTAGTTTCGTTAATTTTGAGTTTAGACTGCTCATATGGGATTGTACTTCTTTCCTGAGGTAGGCCTGTATTGCAATATACTTTCCTCTTAACACTGCCTTCGCTGTGGCCCACAGATTTTGCGGTGTTGAATTATTGTTGTCATTTGTCTCCATATATTGCTTGATCTCTGTTTTTATTTGGTCATTGATCCATTGATTATTTAGGAGCATGTTGTGAAGCCACCCTGTGTTTGTGGGATTTTTCATTTTCTTTGCGTAATTCATTTCTAGTTTCATACCTTTGTGGTTTGAGAAACTGGTTGGTACAATTTCAGTCTTTTTGAATTTACCGAGGCTCTTTTTGTGGCCTAGTATATGATCTATTTTTGAAAATGTTCCATGTGCACTTGAGAAGAATGTGTATTCTGCTGCTTTTGGGTGTAGAATTCTGTAGATGTCTGTTAGGTCCATCTGTTCTAATGTGTTGTTCAGTGCCTCTGTCTCCTTTCTTATTTTCTGTCTGGTTGATCTGTCCTTCAGAGTGAGTGGTGTGTTGAAGTCTCCTGGAATGAATGCATTGCATTCTAGTTCCCCTTTTAATTCTGTTAGTATTTGTTTCACATATGTAGGTGCTCCTATGTTGGATGTATAATGGTTATATGTATAATGGTTATATCTTCTTGTTAGAGTGACCCTTTTATCATTATGCAATGTCCTTCTTTGTCTCTTGTGACTTTCTTTGTTTTGAAGTCTATTTTGTCTGTTATAAGTACTGCAACTCCTGCTTTTTTCTCCCCATTAGTTGCATGAAATGTCTTTTTCCATCCCTTCACTTTAGGTCTGTGTATGTCTTTGGGTTTGAAGCAAGTCTCTTGTAGGCAGCATATAGATGGGTCTTGCTTTTTTATCCATTCAGTGACTCTATGTCTTTTGACTGGTGCATTCAGTCCATTTACATTTAGGGTGATTATGGATAGGTATGTACTTATTGCCATTGCAGGCTTTAGAGTCATGGTTACCAAATGTTCAAGGTTAACTTCCTTACTATCTAGGAGTCTAACTTAACTCACTTAATATGCTATTACAAACACAATCTAAAGGTTCTTTTTTTCTTCTCCTTTTTCTTCCTCCTCCATTCTTTATATATTCAGTATCATATTTTGTACTGTTTGTCTATCCCTTGCTTGACTTTGGGGATAGTTAATTTAATTTTGCATTTGCTTAGTAATTAGCTGTTCTACTTTCTTTACTGTGGTTTTATTACCTCTGGTGACAGCCATTAAACCATAGGAACACTTCCATCTATAGCAGTCTCTCCAAAATACACTGTAGAGATGGTTTGTGGGAGGTAAATTCTCTCAGCTTTTGCTTATCTGGGAATTGTTTAATCCCTCCTTCAAATTTAAATGATAATCTTGCCGGATAGAGTATTCTTGGTTCAAGGCCCTTCTGCTTCATTGCATTAAATACATCATGCCACTCCCTTCTGTCCTGTAAGGTTTCTGCTGAGAAGTCTGATGATAGATAGCCTGATGGGCTTTCCTTTGTATGTGATCTTATTTCTCTCTCTGGCTGCTTTTAATAGTCTGTCCTTATCCTTGGTCTTTGCCATTTTAATTACTATATGTCTTGGTGTTGTCTTCCTTGGGTCCCTTGTGTTGGGACATCTGTGCACCTCCATGGCCTGAGAGAATATCTCCTTCCCCGGATTGGGGAAGTTTTCAGCAATTACCTCCTCAAAGACACTTTCTATCCCTTTTTCTCTCTCTTCTGGTACCCCTATAATGCGAATATTGTTCCGTTTGGATTGGTCACACAGTTCTCTCAATATTCTTTCATTCTTAGAGATTCTTTTTTCTTTCTGTGCCTCAGCTTTGTATTCCTCTTCTGTAGTTTCTGTTTCATTTATCGTCTCCTCCACTGTATCCAATCTGCTTTTAATACCCTCCATTGTGCTCATCAATGATTGGATCTCCAACTGGAGTTCATTCCTGAGTTCTGGAATATCTTTCCATACCTCCATGAGCATGTTAATGATTTTTATTTTGAACTCCCTTTCAGGGAGAGTCATAAGGTCCATATCATTTAAATCTTTCTCAGGAGTTATATTAATAATTTTACTCTGAACCAGGTTCCTTTGGTGTTTCATATTTGTGTATGGCGCCCTCTAGTGCCCAGAAGCTCTACTCTCTGGAGCTGCTCAGCTCCTGGAGCAATGTCAGGGTCACAGGGGAGTGGTATTGGTGCCCGGGGGAAGGAAAGAGCTCTTTCCTGCCTCCCGGCTGCTATGTCTGTCTCCACTGCCTGAACCAGTGGGCTGAGCACACAGGTATAAGCCTCTATGCTTTGCGTTTGTAGTCGCTGTAGACAGATCTTCCCTCTGGCTGGCCTAATGCCGGGGTAGGGTTTGCTGGTTTGCGAGCCAGGTGGGGCTGGCCGGGAGAAAGGTGCAATAGGCTGTGTATCATGGAGGGGGTTCTTTGAGCTGTGTAGGCAGCCAGGGAGCTGGAACACCTGAAGATCGTGAAAGCTCCCAACTTGCTGGGCAGAGTACACCCGGACAATTTTGTCTACCTGTCCTTTCTCCTGAGTAGTAAGCTCTGTGCAATCCTTGCCCCTTTAGCAGCCCTCTTGCTAAGGGCTTCCTTGTTAGGAAGTCTCTCAGAGTGCCTGCCTTTCTTTTGTCCCAGAGCAGCCAGCTATGGATCCCTGCTTTCACAAGTGGCTGGAGTCTCAGTTCTCCAGGTATTCTGCCTGTCTTAGCTTTCCAACTCCCTAATCATGAGAGTACCATGAAAGCACCATGAAATGTAGGTTTGTGCTCCCAGAGCAGATCTCTGGAGTTAGGTATTCAGCAATTCCAGGCCTCCACTCCATCCCACTCCATTTCTCTTCCTCCCACCTGTGAGCTGGGATTTGGGAAGGGCTTGGGTTTCACCAAGCCACAGCTTTGGTACGTTACCCTGTTCCGTGAGGTCTGCTCTTTTCTCCAGGTGTATGCAGTTTGGGGCAGTCCTCTTTCCTGTTGCTCTTTCAGGAGTAGCTGTATCAGTTATATTTTCATATAATATGCAGTTTTAGGAGGAAGCCTCTGTCTCAGCTCTCGCGCTGCCCTCTTTAATCTCCTCTTAAACCTGGAGCACTTTACCCAGAGACATTCCATCTGCACAGCAATATCTTTTTGCAGAAACTAAGACCCTGTCTTCTCCTATCACCATCCCACCCACTTCTCGACCAAAAGACAAAGCTCTGTAAGTTACCAATAGGTGTGTCTTCAGAGACTAGAGATACACAGATTGAATAGAGCTTTCTGAAAAATCTGCTTACTTACTCTGCCTTACTTGGGACATCAGTCCTACCCATTTTCAAAAGCTTAGCCGAGTGCAGGGTGAAGCTCACCTCCTGACTGAAACTCTGATCACGCTGACCCTGGTTCTCAACTTACAGTTCTTATAGAGCCTTTCTTGCCGGCACCAGGGGTGGCAAGCAGCCTCATTCGCAAAGCTAGGGGACCGAAGTGCACATCTCTTTGTGTGATACCTTGAAATAGTGATAGATTCAATTCAGTCTGAGCAACAAGGAACAGTTTCACAAGTAGGAAATACTACTTTAATCTGATATTACAATACAAAGTCTCACATTAAAAAAAATGAAGGGTGAAGGGCTGTCCTCAAGTTTTGATGAATATTCTCTCCACTTGTCCTTTGGATTGGTCCCGTAAGAAGAATTTACGAAACTGAAATATAAAACCAAGAAAACGGCTTCTCCGTTATTTTAGTTTTTTCTGTGAGTTTAGCAGCAGAATGTGTTGGCAGCCGTGAACCAGGATTCTCTGAGAAGGTGATTGTAGAAGGTCTGGCCTGGCCCATCCATTTTTCCCTCCTGGCACCTTGGCTTGATTTATCTTTATGTACTCATATTATTTCTAACTCTTAGTTTAGCAAAATAAAATTTCTATTCATTACCAAGGTTTATCTCCCACTGGAACTGACCAATAGTTCTGCATACCCTTCCCTCTTACCCCCTCTGCCAGCTTGAGTGAGTGGTGGCCAGTGAGTGAACGGAGGCTGCAGCAAAATCCCAGGCAGCGGTTGTAAAAATCGAAGGTTTATTTTACTTTTGGAAACCTCTGCCAAAAAAAAAAAAAAAAGAAAGAAATTGCCAAAAAAGACATTTCTGAAGGGCAGAAAGATCTGTGGATTTGAGGGGAGAAGACTGGGTTCTGGTCTCACCGTTGCCACCAGCTAGCTTTGTCCTGCAGACTGGTACCTGACAACCTCACTAACTGATAGCTCATCCGTCAAGGAGGTCGGATGAGCTGACTTTTAAGATCCAGTTATAGCCTCCAGTGATTCTCAGTCCTGCATTTCCTAATTTCCTGACCTCAAACCTTGGTCACAGTACACCCCATTTCGTGCCTTCCTGAGGAGAACTAGTCCCCTGCGCGTGGCACAGAGGCTCTAGTCCTCACGTAGCCGTTGGCCCTGACCTTGGGAAGTCCCCTCGCCTCTGCAGGTCTTCTTGGCCAGTCAGCCGTGAGGAGGGTGGAGACGCCTGGCTGCTTCCTGCCTGTCTCCCAGGGGTCGTAAAGGCTAGTACAATTTTACAAAGGATGAATGCCTCCAAGGAAGAGCCTGCCTGAGTGAAATATTTCAATACTTGAGCTCTAATTATTGCTGTAACATCCAGGAATCATGAGGGATGAGGAGAGAAGGATCAGGTATAGGTGGGCCTTGTATTTGTGAGAATGGAGCACAGAGAGGCCTTAGAGGCCATCCAGGGACCCACCTCATTTACAGATAAAGACATGGAAACCGAGAACGTTTAAGTGGTGAACTCCAGGCTATAAGGCCACTGATGTGGTGTGACTGGAGTTGGAGACTCGCTCTCCTGCCTTCCAGCCCTGGGTTCTCACTACTACATCGAAACAGAGACCCTGGAACAAGCTCTTGGTTTTTAAAACCTTCAGCAGGATGGCCCTGGGAACTGCACATGTATGCAGGGTATGCTTTGATTCAGTGAAGAAAAACTACCCAGTTAAGTCACCCAGGGCGGGCAGGCTGTGAGCACTGGAAAGGCAAACATACTCAACAATCAGATGATCCTCAAAACCCACTTTTCCCCCATTCCCACTTCCTCAGAAGACTAGAGTCATTCTGTCCTGAGATAACCTGGCAGCCTGTTAGTATGAAGGAGCACAGAGAAACCCCAAAGTCCTGTCCCAGATAACCAAGATTAGTCTGGCTTTCTTCTCCCAGGTCAGGGTGCCTAGAATAGCAGCCAGAAATGTCTCACTAATAAGACAGGCCTGAGACTCGACCTGGAGCTGAAGGGAGAATGTGGTCTGCCATCTTCCCCTTGTTCATTATCGTGTTTAACCCAGATTTCCAGATTTGTGATCTCTAGCTCTTCCCATCAGAACATGTGTTATACTTTTATTTATTCAACCCACATTAATGAAGCACTAACTCTATGGTGGGGCTTGTAGTAGGCACAAGAGAGCCAGTGGGGACTTAGAATTTCAGAGCCCTGGTCTTCTGGGGGTCCAGGATTCCTTCCTGTAGTTGTGTGCAGAGTTTTGGGACCTGTGTAAATGTGCACTTTTCTTTGGAGAGGGGTCCTTAACTTTGATCAAATCTGTTACCTGTAACAGTTTAGAACCCCCATGGTGGGTGTACCCTCGAACTTCATGCACCTGCCATCCTGGTCTGCATCCTCATTCTGCACATGAGTCCACTGACAGACAGTATGTCAGAAGGTGTGTCTGCCCAGAGCTCTGGGACTTCTGTAGACCCTCAGCAAGCTGGGCCTCCCCACCCAAGTCCAGGCCCCCACCTGTGGATTCTGCCTCAAGCACTGATTCCTCCTGCATGGCCGGCCCAGCAGCTGTGGCCCTGGGCCTCAGGGAGCCCTGGAGAGGCCACAGTGACAGGTGGACAAATGCCAGGCCACTTCCTGGCTCTCTGAAGACCCTTTGATGCAGCCCTTCTGGTCCTTCTGACCTCAGCGCTGCTGGGGGTCAGGTGCAGGAATTTCCTGTTTGTGCTCTCGGGGGTGCTACCTTATCTGCTGCCCTGGGGGACCTTATGCCTCTGAGTAGCTGTCTGGGGATGTCCTCAGCTATGGGGTTATCTTCCTGTGTTCAGCTGACACCTGGTGTCCCCTCTGCTAGTCCTGTGGAAGTGATGTGGCAGAAGGACAGCCTGGTGAATACCTCCCATGAGGACCGTGGTGTTAGTTCAGCATGCCATTTGATACAGAAATTAAGAATGTGGTCACTGCTGGTTGGTGGGATAGAGCAGATGTCAAAGTACACCACAGTCAGAACTGAGGCTTCTGGGAGCCCGTGATGCCAGACACGCTCTTTTCTCTTGCCCGTTGTGTGTCTGAGCGTGCACAGGTGTATGAGACTCACTGCCACAGACGATGTGCTGAGTTCTACTCTTTCTCCCTCCCTAGAGAGAAGACACGGTTCAATGTGTAGACCTTCTCCCTCTCCGGCGCCTCCTCCCTCCCATGCCAGGACATCACTAGTGCAGGCGAAAACAAAAGCCTGTCTCAGCGGCCATAACTCTGCCAGCAGCACCTCAAAGCCATTCAGAACGCCCAAAGACAATCTTGTTACCTCCAGCAGCAGGCAGCACACAGTCTTCTCTGCGAAAGGATCCAGGGACAAACCATGGTGAGTGTCGGTGCTGGCAGCCAGCAGCTGTCTGTCCTCACTGCTTGTTCCTGTCACCAGGACAAACTGTGTACCCTCTGGCTTTGTTTCTGGGCATTGTGTCCAGGAATCTGGGGGACAGAGGAGGTCAGGGGCAGAAAACCAAATAAAGGGCAGGAACCTAAGCACTGGAGGGAACCCGGGACCTAAGGTGCCCTGGGCCTGACGGGGGAGTTTCTTCTCTTCCTGAGCTGCACCACGTTGTGACTAAGGAAAGGGTAACAGGGAACTATGCCTCAGTTATACGGTCCCCTCTCAATTTTCTGCACCAGTGAGGAGAAGCATTGGAGTTGAATAATCAAACATGCAGACAGTCTGCCCAGCAGGGAGGGCGGCCGTGGTCCCGGCCCCCCTCAGGCACCCCCCTAGTTACAGCAGAGGCAAGTAACTGGGAGCTGACCACAGGAGGAAGTGAGGAAGCCCAAACAGAGTGTCACCCTTTGATGGGGTAGGAGAGAGCCCGTTGCAGGTGACTGAGAAATCAGAGGCTTTTAATTCATTTTTTTATCTCAGTCTTGACCAAAAAGTCAAGAAAGGATACCCGTGGATTGGACAGACAGGAAGCCAAGCTGAAAACAAGGACAGGAGGCAGAAAAAGGAGTGGCTTCAAATGCTGATGGGCCCGCCCTGGGACATGGAAGGGTTGGGCCTCGAGCCTTACCTTTCAGGCCTCAGGTAGGCAGCTCAGGAGTCATTGTGGAATCTGTGCAATTTATATATTTAAAGAGAAAGAGTGCTTTGTTAGTTAATGATAATTACACTGAAGTTGGTACCAATGGAAGCTGTGGAGTAAAGTCATCCATCAGTTGGCTTGTCACTGTACGCCGGAAATTATGATGACTTGGTGAAGAGCTAATTATGCCAGATCAATTAAAGGGCCTCTTGGGCTGGAGCGGAGAGGTTTGGGCATGGCTGTTGAGGAGCGGAGTCACCGGTCTGACTGAGGCTCTCGGGTCCGTCCTGTTGGAGGGCGTAACTGGTTTGGGAAAACCCAGCCTCGGGGTGACAGTTGGTGGCCTCTGGGCCTGCCTGCCAGGAGTGTGAGTCTCTCATCTGTGACCTCAGAGTGCACCTGGAAGGCTGTTTGCCGAGGGAGCTTCAGGTGTCCTGGGAGAAGTACCAGCTCTGAATCATGGCCTGTGTACACTTCTCGGCTGGGTGACTCTGGGCAAGTCGTGCCATCTTGGTGGGCCTCGGTATTCCTCGCCTGTAAAACGGGGCTAATAATAGTTCCAGCCCAGGGGGCTGGTGTGAGGATCAAGTGCGCTGATTTCTGTAAAAGCAGCAAGTGCAGCATCTGGAGCAGAGCCACCCGGGTGACAAATACCGGTGCTGACCTCATCATGGCCGTGTGCGCCCAAGGGCGGAGCCCCTAAAACCAGTGATGACCAGTAAGGGGTCAAGTCTCTGAACGAGTAGGAAAGTGTCTCTTCAGGCTCAGACCGAAGTTGAGAATGGAAAAGGAGAAAATCATTTATTCAGAATCCAGAAATGAGCTGTAGAGAAACCAAAAGAGGAAAGCTAGTCCAGGGGCTCATGAGAAGTAAGCCAGGAAATCTGGGGGTTGTGGAAGATCCTAAAATGAACGCAGTAAATGATGAATATAAACACAGTCTGGGGGGGGTGAGACCTAGCACCGAGAATTCTCCCGGGAGGCAGGCCTCTGGGGAGACCCCGGGCTTAGATCCATTCCCATCTTCCATTCAGACCAACGTGACTTGCACTTATGAAAGCCTGCTGTGGGCAAGGCCCCTTTAGCTAGAGCAGAAGGTAGTTTTGAAAGAATCAGAAAAAAAAATGGCCAGAGCCCAAAGCAGAGTGACCAAAAGGATTGAAAGGAGAGAAGTGACTCTTAGGAAAGAAAGGTCCAGAAGCTGGAGCGCTCCCTTTGTGTGAAGGGCAGAAAGCTACTGGGTGAGTTTACCTAACTTCAGGCAGGTGGCCATTCTGAAGGCTGACCCTGGGGTGTGCCAGGAATGAGGCTGAACGCTGGCCACACTCTCCTCCACAGCCTGGCCATCGTCCCTTCCCTGCCGTCGCTGGGACGCATGTCGGCAAGGCTGGGCAGCTCTGGCTTGGAGGCTTTGAGGGCTCGGCCTCAGCCTCAGTTCCCGGAGGGTTCCCCAGAGGGCAGCGTGGGAGAACCAGCGCTGAGCTAGGGGCCAGAAAGGCCAGTTCAGGTCCGGGCTTGTCCACTAACTTCACTTTCCGTGTGACCTTGAACAAGTCACTCACCTTCTCTGAGTCTCATTTTCAAGCCTGAATATTTCATGATTCTAAATCACAGTCCTCTCAAAAAACCTTCAAAAGTTCCTCATTGCCTACTGAATTAAGAGTTAGGTCCTCAGCCCAACATAAGGACCCTCTACAAACTGGCTCCAAAGCCCCTAATCCAATCCTGATCATCCAGTACCACCCCATTCCTCCGGCTTCCCCACCGTGTCTTCCTGTGGTACCTTTGCCTGGAGCACCTGTCTTTCTTTACTCAGTTTAACGTTTAATGAGCACCTACTATACTATGTGCCAACTCTGTTACAAGCCTCAAGGATATATAGGGCCCCCTGATGTCATCCATGGCACCTTTGTGCAAGTTAGAAAAAGGCCCAAATACAGCCCTGTGCCAGAGTACACAATTGGCTCGTGATCTTCATCTCCTACTTTCTTCCTCAACCAGGCATTCTAGTGCAGTGTACAACTGGTACAACTGTACACTGTAGCCCAGGTATACAAAGTTAAGTAAGACACAGACACTGTCTTAGGGAGTCTGTAAAAACAGACATATGCTAAGATATTGGTGGCACAGAGGAAGGACACCTAACCCAGGCTGAGGACTCAGAAAGTATCCCAATCAGCTGCATTTGAAGATTAGTAGGAATAGGTAGACAAAGAAAGTGGGATTAAAATGGTTAATGTTATGTTGTATATATTTTACTACAATAAAGAAAACTTTAAGAAAATGGGAAGGGTGTTCCAGGCTAAGGGAACAGAATGTGCAGAAGCACCTGCATACAGGGAGAGGCAGGAGATGAAACTGGGTAGGTGGGCGAGGGCCAGATTATGAAGTTCTGCTCTGTGTGCTAAGCTCAGGAATTTGGACTCCACCCCGAAAGCTGCACAGAGCTGTTAAAGGAGCGGCTTTCCACCTTAGTAAGGTCTCCCTGACACCCTGACAGTGGGAGAGGGCGTGGCTTGAGAGGCCACCCAGGAAGCAGCAAGGACCGTGAGGGCCCCGGCTGAGACGCCGGGTGGGAGAAACAGGAAGGGGGAAAACCCACAGCACTCTGCGGCTGCTGAGTGTCGGGTCCCTCAACACAAAGGAAGCCTTGAGGATGCCGGCTAGGCTCCGGGCTTGGGCAGTGGGCTGACGGGTCCTGCCACGTTCCCAAGCGGAGGACAGAAAGGGCCAGAGTTTAGGGTGGGGAGGAGAAGATGAGGTAAGCTGGGAAGTCAGTGGAGTTTGAAGCATCTGAGAAACATCTACAGGAACACCTGCCCCTAGCTCAGCGCTGGTTCTCCCATGCTACCCTCTGAGGAACCCTCCGGGAACTGAGGCTGAGGCCGAGCCCTCGAAGCCTCCAAGCCAGAGCTGCCCAGCTCTGCCGACATGCGGCCCAGCGACGGCGGGGAAGGGACGATGGCCAGGCTGTGGAGGAGAGAACAGGGAGGAGAGGATGTCAGGTATCACATGGAGTGTTTGGGCCCAGAGGTCAGGAGAGCCCTGGGCTGGGAATGGAGATCTGAGAGCCATCAGTGTAGACATGGGCATGGGAGCCAGGAGGATGGACGGGGCGTCCAGAGAAGGTACATGGTTTGAGAAGGGCCGGGGCCGAGGGCAGGGCCTCGGAGAAGAGGGGACAGGGAACAGGATTCCAAAGAGATGGGGACGTTGAGCCACAGTTCTGGCCACACCTGCCTGGCCCAGATCCTCCCTCCTCACCGCCCATCCCACTGGCCACCCTCTTTTGCGAATCCTCTCTCCTCATTCACTTGCTCCTTGCCAGCTGCCTGTTATGCCAGCTGCCTGGAATCCCCACGGCACTTCATTTCTGCCCCACCCGTGACTCTCTCTGTGGTCTGCCATAGGTCAGACCGCCTGTATTCCCTCCGCGCAGTAGTACTTGCAGGGCCTCCTACACAGTAGTTCCTCACACTCAGTGAACACGGTCCCCTTGTCAGTAAATATTTGTTGAATTGAATGAAATGGATCCGACCACTGAAAGGGATTTTAAGGTTTCCATTCCTGGAGACAGTTAACCTTTTGTCTAGAATTGTTCAGACTGAAACTATCCAGTGGAAATACTGTGTGTGCCACACGTGTAATTAAAAATTTTCTAGTAACCATGTTGAAAAAAAATGAAAACAAACAAGTGAAATTAATCTTAATAATACAGTTTATTTAGCCTAATCTAGCCACAATATTATCATTTCAACATATAATCAGGGAGATGGTTTCCTTTTTTTTTTTTTCATACTAAGTCTTTGAAATCCTGTGTGTCATTTATACTTAGAGCACATCCCAATTTGGACACTCAATTCATTGGCAATTCTTGATCATATTTAGATTTCATAAAAAGTCAGGGATTATAAAATAGATTCGCATACCCAGGGTGATCCAAACATTTTCTGTTAAGTCAATCAAGTACGTGTTTTTCAGATTTAATGATTTAAAATACAATAAAATTTAGAAGTCAGTTCCTTAGCCACATTTTAAATGCTCAGTGGCCACAAAGCACAGGTCTGGATACCCAGGCCGGTGACCCTGTGAGGCGCCCTCTGATTCACAGGTATGTTCGTGTGGCTCCCAGGATCTCTCGAATGTTATGCTCTCCAACAGTAGTGTGGAATTCCAAAGTGGAAGGAGCTTCCGCTCCTTTCCCTTGTTAGCCTGCCACTGCTGGGTGTACGGTGGGAACAGATCTGGAGGAGCCAGTCGGGCCATGCAAGGAATCCCTTGCCCAAGTTCTGCTGCTACCCTGCTCCAAAGGAGCTCCAGGTCAGCCCCCAATGGTCGAGAAAGCGTAAGCCTGCCTGCAGGTGCTGGGCCATGGCCTTTAGATTCCAGGTAACCGCAGGTTAGGGGCTCCCTTTGCCGAGTAGCTCCAATTTACATGTACAGCGGTAAAAACGCCACTCTTGAGTAAAGGCTGACCTCAGCATCTCACACAAGGTTAAATGATCTGTGGGCTTGTTGTTCTCTCCCTTCTGTGGCTGGGAGGTTCAAAAATAACTCTGCATTAGAAGAAAGGGGGGAACAGGAAGGGCATCCCCATGCTGTCAGACGTGTCCCCTGCAGATCTGCCTGCCCCCTCCCACCACCCCCACCCAGCTCCTGGGCTGCCAGAGCCTCTGCACTAGCGCTCTGTCCTGCTTGGGAGACCACCCCTGGGGTGCCGGAGGCAGGGAGCACCCTCCCTGTCTGGTGTCCTGCAGTGTGGGTGTCCATGGGAATTGTGACTGCTTGGCTTTTGGTTTAATTGAAGAATAGTTGATATTGCTTGGCTGGTTTGAGCTAAGATGAACGTTTCAGCCTCCACGGAGGAGTCCCCGCCTGGCCGGGGGACCAGCCTTGGCACAGGGACTGGCTCAGCCAGTCTGACTTCCTCACCTGCTGTCACTCTGCTGCCCTAGCCCAGGAAGTGAGCCTTAGGGGAACTCAAACCCACAAACCTGCTGAAGTGGGTGGGAGCAGGGAGGAGGCCTTCCTCCCCTGCATGGCTTGTTGCCTTCTCGGTGGGTCTTACCAACCCACACGTGTGTGCTGAATGCTAAATATGCTCAGCTATTAAAAATGCAGGAGATGAGCCTGCTGCTCCAGGAGGAAAACGAACCAGCGCAAAGGAAAGCTCAGCAGGCTCCCTGGCCTCCTGTGGGCGCCCAGCAGTGCTGGGGAGGGGTCCCCGTCCCGGCGAGGCAGGGCTCCTCCGAGCTGATGGGAGCGTGCCCTGGAGGGCAGGTGCTCTGGAAGCCTTCCCGGCGCCCTGTGGGGCGGGAGGTGATGACCAAGAGGCCCTGGCCAAGCACCTTGGGAGACACGAGCCTGGCTTTCCCTTCCTGCATAAACAGGTGTAAATAGGGATCTTGTATTTCTAGTATTGATGACTCCCAGATGATGGGGAGAGTTATCTCAGGGCTTCCACTCAGCCTGGGAAATGCTAGAAACCCAAAGTGCTGCAGACCCCCAGGTGACCTGACCCCTCTGGCCACCCGGCTTCCTGAGCAGGATCCTGGCAGAGGCCTCTCCCCAGTCAGCTTGCCCCTCGCCCTGCCCTTCCTCCCGTCTGCTGTCCACGCCCCTCTGCTGTGTGTCCCTAGCTCTTGATTGCTTGCCTACAGAGTAGAAATTTAACCCCTCTAGAGGTGGATATACAATCCAGATTTCCCACTTGTCCAGCTGCTACTGCTAGTACTCTCACCTCTCCACTTCATATTCCAGGTGTCCCGACCTACTTGTAGCTCCTGAAATGACCCCCATATGTGGGCTCATGCCATTTCCCTTACCAGGAGCAACCTCCCTACACGTGCTTAAAGTCTTTGCATGAGCATCTTTCCCTCTATGAAGCCTTCCTGGGCTTTTTATACAGACTGAGATGCTCCTTCCCCTACGCTCCCATTAAGACTAAAGATACCACTGCAGGAGCTCCCATCATGTATTGTACGTACTTGCACCTTTATCCTCCCCTGCCCCCAGCTAGACCATGAGCTCCTTGGCATTCTCAGAGTTTAACCCAGACTGGCGTCCAGACAAATATTTCATAACTGGATGTATGATGAGTGAGTGAATGAAGGAGTCTGAAATGGAACTGCTCCTTCCCCTTCCTCACTTTTCAGAGACTTTTCTGATGCTAAAGGAAACAACAGGTATAAATAGATATCTTTTGTGTCCTTGAGGAGAAATCAGAGTGCCCGTTCCTGTCATGGAGCTTTTTCCCTGTTCCAGTTATTAACATTAGGATGGGAGACCCATGGTCCTGGGTGATAGAAAGGGAAAACCCTCTGTGCTCTGGCAAGGAGGGAAGGCGCTCTTCTGTAAATTAAAGAGGAGTTAAGTATTGCACATTCCCACACCACAACCCCTACACGGTGTTGGTGCCCATGTCCTGGGACGTACTTGACCGACCTTGCAAAAAACCCTAATCAGAAGGGAACTGAGGGGCTGGAATGGCATCCCACAGAAATCCCTCCCTGTGTTCCCACTTACAAATCCAGCCCCTCACATGAGGGTGGGGAGTACATTGTGAGGCCAGTTTTTGCCCCTAGTGGTGCAGGTTTGGTTGACCAGGGAGGAGCAGGACAGGGTAAGAGAGGAAAGGTGCGTGGACAGAAGGAAACAGTTGGCAGTTACTGTGACAAGCCACAGAGGGAAGGAGTGGAAGGGCCAGAATATCCAAGCACCCAGCAGGGAATGTCCCTTCCAGGACAGGGAGGCACGGGAACTTAGACACCTAAGTGCTGCGTGCTGGCCGGGTTTTCATATGATCAAGGTAAGGACAATGGACAGCTCCTTGGGCTATAAACTCAGCTGGCCTTGTCAAGGCACACAAGTGCTCAGAAATAGGGGCTGGATTCTAGGGAAGAAAAATACAGGTTAGGACAGCTAGGGAAGGCGTGACGGAGAGAAGGAGCATGAGCCCCCAGCACGGTAACCGCGGTCCTCCAGGACTGCAGAGCACGTTGTAGTTTTTAGATGAAGTTGCTGGCCTGAGATCACATACACAGCCGGGCAGCAGCAGAGTGGAGACGCCATCCCAGCCTTCTCACTTCAGGGCTGTGACAAAGAGCACCACCCGTAGAACCACCTGAAGTCAACCCATGTCTGCCCTTCCCTTTGCTGAGTGAACGCTCTGGGGCAACCTTTCCAAGCCTCGGGCTCAGGAGTGAGGATTAAACAGGATCTTGTGCTGAGCGCATAGCCTACTGCCCAGCATACGGCAGGCACTCAGCGTGAGGGTCAGTGGAGAATGAGAGTTAGGATGGGGGGTAACAAGCACGCTGCAGTCTGGTCCTTACGTAAAGCACTTGTCCTGGTGGAGAGTGGGCTTGGTTTTATTGTATTATGTGCCTTAACCTTCACTGAGAACATTAATTCACTCATCAAACATATACGGAGCCCTTCCCAAGTGCCCAGTACTGTGTGATGTCAGTGGGCTGATTCTGGAGCGACCTACACACTTGGTCTTGGTCCCTGTCCTCAGGTAGCTCACCGTCGGGCCAGGCACATAGGCAGAACTGAAACCTTGCCCTCTGATGTGGTAAGTGTGGCAGAAACACTTGGGAAGGAGCAGCAGGCACTGGGAGAGAAGAGGGCATTTCATCCGGGTCTGGGCAGGGAGGCATGTTCATGCAGAGCAGGGACGGAGGTCTCACCAGCAGCAGGGTCCACCCAGCCCACACGGAGGCCCAGAGCCAGGCGGGGCACCGGCTGTTCAGGCAGTGGAGGGAGTCCCTTGAAGCTGTGGAGAAGGTGCAGGGCAGAGCTGCGGGCAGACTGCAAGGTGGGCCTCCCGGCCATGCAGGCAGCGGGTCAGCAGGGGCACAGGTGCGGTGGCGGCTGAGTGGAGACGGGTCGGAGCCCAGTGACAGAGGTGGGAGGATGAGGGCAGGGACCACGGTGGCGAGACCTGCCCTGATGACGTCCACGGGACCAGGTGTCCAGGGAGGGCCAAGGTCTCTAACGAGATGGCGAGGTTGTACACATCGTTTTTTAGAAATACAAAGTGCATTTACTTTGGGACAAGAATTTCCCAGGTTTGCTGTAGTCAGTGTGAAGACTAAAACTCTTGAAGGTTCAAACGTAGTGTGCTTAAACGTTCTGAACGGTTTGGGTTTGGGGCAGTACTGGGTTCCACTACAGAGCAGGGAAAGCAGAGAGCAGCACCTGCCCCCAGGCCACCTGAGAGGGGGGACGCTCCCTGGGGCACTGAGAGGCAGTGGGATGCTGTGCCTTTTCTTCATCCCCAGCTTCCTCAACGCCACGGCTGAGGACCTGAGCCCGGCGCTCGGCTCCCGGCCTGCCGTGGCAGAGGTGGGTGATGTTCTGTGGGGGCCTCTCCTCTCCCTCTGGGCTGGCGTTGGTTCCAGGGCTGAGGGGACACAGTCCATTTCTGGGCCGCGCTGGCTTTGGAGGGCGAGGGACAGGCCTAGCAGACAGGGGAGCCTGCAGCTCCAGCTGCGGGAGCCGGTGACCTCTGGTGGCCACTGAGGGAGGGGAGCGCCGCTGCTTGTGCAGAGCCTCTCCTGGACCAGCGCCGGGGGCTCCGTCCTGCCCCGCACCAGCACACCCTCCAGAATCCACCTGCTTCCTGATCTCTGCAGTCTCAAATCCTGCCCTCAAAGTCCCTGATGCCATTCATGTATTGATGTGAATTTCTCTGGGTCTTCACTTTAATTGTGAGGCTGTTAGTTTTCATACGTGGAAGGCAAGGCACTGAGTAGGTGGGTGTGGGGTTGTCTTAAATCCCTCCTAGGCCCACTGCCCGCAGCTGTGCCCCTGTAGGCAGGCTGGTCTCAAGTGCACTCCAAAGACAGCCTGCCCAGAGTCATTTCCCCTACTGGGCCAGGACTCAGTTTATCCTTCTTTATCTTGTTCCCCTGTCTGGCTTGCTGAATTTTCCCACAGTCTGGGGCATTATGACTTGCCAGGAATGCCATTGAGTGTCTGGTGATCTCCCAGTGTGCTTGGAAACCACCGGCGGAGCTCCATGCCTTGGGAAGCCCTGCTGAGCAGGAGTCCCGGCAAGACTAACAGGCTGCTGAGGCCTCCCGCTTCCAGGAGATCTGGAACAGCCTAGGATGGGTGCATACACTTAGGCGTTCTGTATGAGCCAGCAAGGACCTCCACTGCTGAACATAATTTCAGGACAACATGTTAGTCTAGAGGAGGCTGGCATCCCGCTCACTCTCCTTCAGAATGTGTTATCCGGGTGGGGGCTTTGATCACCAGGCCGGGCTCAGGCAGTGCCCAGAAGCAGGTGGGATTGTGAAGGAGGGCTGAAGGCTCCTGGGGAAGGGTCCCTGCGTCAGGAAAGGCCCCCCATCTGGTTCTAGTCCTCCTCACCGCTTCACACCAGAAGTGGCCCTCCACTCAGGTGAACATGGAAGGCCACCTGCCACCCAT
Source organism: Smutsia gigantea (assembly GCA_032199065.1). Taxonomy (NCBI): domain Eukaryota; kingdom Metazoa; phylum Chordata; class Mammalia; order Pholidota; family Manidae; genus Smutsia; species Smutsia gigantea. The sequence goes on along the minus strand of JAVSCE010017700.1, from coordinate 13,455 downwards.
CTTCTGCCCTTGCCTCCTCTCACCTCATCTACCCCTACTTCCATGGCGGGACTAGAAGAGCTGCGAGGACAAAAATTTTCTGACGGTGACAATGACATATACCCCAGAAGCGTCAGAGTCGTAGGGAGGGGGCATGGCATGATTCTCTCTCCTCTTTTTGCTTTAGATCCAATTATTGAGGGCCAACCATGTGCCCAGAACTATGCCAAGCACTTTGTATGTGCTGTCATCTCATTTAGTATCTTTCATGAGCCTCATTTTACTGATAAGGAAACTGAGGCCCAGAGTAGTAAAGTCCTGAGATAAACCAAGCCGGGCAGCCGAATATGTCCATGTAGGTTTTGCTTGGAGGCCAGGAAGAACTGAGGCCAGTGCTCATCCACATGCCATGCCGGCCACCCTTTCCCTAAGTCACACGGGGTCCTGGAAGCCCTGCAACCAGGAAGTCGAGTGGCTTTCCCACCTTGCTGCATTTAGCAATAGAAAAGGCAGGATTCAGATCTAGGTTTGTCTGATTTCAAAGCTTATATTCCTAAACATTCTCCTAAGGGACCTTCCAATACCCTCCACATTCTATGCATCTGCCAGAGCAGTGGTAAGATACAGATCCTCAACTTCGCCCTACTTGTCCTCCCTGATTCTATTTTACTTGCTTCTGGCCACTTACACAATTCATCAAAGTCAGCTAGTTTGCTTCTGCCCACCTCAACTGGCTTAAGGGAAAGTCCAGCATCATTCTTCTCAGCAGCTTATTACCTCCTCCCCCAATGTATGGACAAGGTCTCAGCTAATCATCCAGGTCACTGATGGAGAGGCTGTCACCGTCTTGGCCAGTGACGGGCCCCTGGGAGCTCCCCTGAGCACCTCTCTGGCCTGGCCCGAGGCCCTGCTGACCAATCTTCTTTTGCCTCTGCTGCCAGGGCCACTCACCCCCAATCGCTATGTGGTGTGACCGAACTTTCCCATTTTACTGAGGGTGTGAGGTTATGTGGGAGGGAGCCCCAAACCGTGCAGAGGCCAGGAGAGATTATACACCATGCTTCCTCTTTGACCACCAGACCTGACACTCTTGCCACAAAATAATATCCGAGTCATCTGGCAGATTTTCTTCCTTACTGTGCCCTGTGGCTGAGTCCCCTGTTTTCTGTTTGCTTAACGTGTTCACAAATTGGCTTTCTGAAAATTTTCCCAATCTTTAATCCAGATTTTTTAAAATAACCATTTATTCATTGGTCAGGATTTATGTAGAGCCTCCTACATCTGTTGTACCTTGGTAGGACTTTGTAGCTCCGTCATTCAGGCTGATTCTTAGTGACTGTCCGACCCCTAGCCTTTAAGAGTGGCCCAAGTATTTCCTTAACTTAAAGAAAAACTTTGCCCTGAGAGCAGCCCCCTAAATGTATCCACAAAAGCCAAAAGGAATTTCTTCTTTGAGGGTCTTTTAAAATAGAGTGAATTCCTTTTTATTTGGGATGACTGAAATGCTGCTTGGAAGGCCAGAGGCTGAGGGAGATGGCCTTCCTAGGACCTGCCAGTGAATCAGAGATCCTCAGCATCCTGCAGGGTCACGAGCACAGGCTCATGGGCCTTTGTTGAAGGAACTGGTGGGAAGAAATCATCATCAGAAACCGAAGCCACAGCACAGCAGACACCATATGTCTTCAGGCCCCTGCCTGTCAAATGCTTCCCTTCCCTGCCCTGGTAAGTGGGGCACAGCTGGCAATGATTTCTGCAGGCCTAAAGCTTTTCTGAACCATTCTTTTAAGGCTTATCGGTTGATGATAAAAGAACAAATCATGATCGCCAGGAAAGCATAGCTGGCGGGAGAGCAGCTATCTCTGAGACTCATCCGTGGCCCTTGAAACAGCCCCATAAGAATCTCCACCTCTGTTCTTTTGCAGACCTCACTGAGCAGGGAGGGGAATCTACTTAGTGTCAGAAGAGTCATTTTTCTTACAGCCAGAGGACCCTTCTGGTCACCAAAGGAAAATTCAGACAGGCCAAGCGCCCAGGAAGAAGGCATGGCAGCCCAGGAGAAGCAAGATAGCCATCTCCCCCCACTGAGCGAGGAGGACTGCTGCTGTGGGACCCCCTCCTAGGACCCCAGACCGAGCCACAGAGATAATAAGGAGATAACCACTCCCAGTGTATTAGACACAGCAGGGGGACGGGCAAGGCGTTATGAAAGCAGTGGGGGAAGAGCCAGACTCAACTTTCCCTTTCCAACACTGCTGCTCAAAGAAAGGACAGTGGTGAGCTCATGAACGCAACTAATTGTGAGCCCTGGGAAGCGTGTGAGTGCCCCTTGGGACGGAAGGGGAAGGGACTCGAGGGGCTTCGGCGGGCCTCGGGGTTAACTGCCGGGCTTGCTCATCGGAGGAGCAGACAGAGGGGTCAGTCTTCGGGTATTGCCAGTACTCGTCCACCCAGTGCCTACGAGTACGTGTGGGCATGTGTGCGACTGAGGAGACCCAGACGTGGGGGGAGACGCCCAGGCTGTGAGGCAGGACTCAGACTCTTCTGGCTTCTTCCCAAATGGAAAAAAATGAAACCTGTTATTCAGAGCCCACTGTCCAGGGCTGGAAAGGTGATGGCAGAGGAAGTGGGGGCGCCGAGAGAGAGGACACGGGAGAAAGCAGAAGCCAGTTCTGACGTGGTTTCCGGGCAGCCGCGCCATCCCTCCCTGGAGTGCAGGCACGGGCAGGGACCTGCAGGCAGCGGGCAGGGCCTGGGCCTCCCAGTAGCTGCTCAGGTGAGCCAGAGAGAGCGCCTCCTGAAAAAGCTGGGATCTGGGATTGGTTCTCCACATCATGTGGAACCACCATAGGATTATTTCCTCCTTTATTCATCTGTTTAAGATGGGGTGTGGGGGGACAGTTGCCAGAATGGGAAGAAAGAACACCAAACACTTGGACCAGTGGCTAATGTTTATACTGGGGATTGAGGGTGGTCGGGTCAAAAAGGAATGTTTTTCACCAGAGACACCCCGCCTGTCTCATTTCCCCTGGGGATGTTTGACCCTTCCCACCCTCACTGAGCTGCCTCCCTTCTTGCTCCAAACTCCAAGCAGAAGTACCTTCTCCGCTCGGGCCAGAGGGATGCTACCTTCGAGGGGAAGCCCAGAACCCGTGGGGCAGAGAAGGGAGACTAAAGGAAAAGCGTCAGGGGCGGCTCCCAGCTTCTCCCCCTTCCCTCTAGCAGTGCCTTCTCCATGAGTTGACGGACACCCTGAGAATTCCCACCCACAACGACTCACGTTCTCCCCCCATGCCAAGATGTGGCCCACTCACCTGGCGTCAGGGGTGCTTAGTCAGCAGCTCAGCTCCTCACTGACTCACCTGGTCCCTGAGACCTTTGAAACATTCTCCATCAGATTGTTTCCCCCAACATCTCCCATTCCAATCCCGAATTTCAAATCAGGAGATCAGTCACAGACATGAGCTGGCCTGGCTTAAGCTCAGCCACACACAGGAAGAAGCATCACCAAAGAGGTGGGTCACCTGCCGCTGTTCCAGTGGCCGGACCTGGCGCGCCTGTGCCCTTACGGCTGCCGTAAGGGGCACGCTGAAGCTGGACATTGACTTCAGGGGAGAGGTGCAGACTACTGTGAGCATTTGAGCACCACTTGGCTTGGTCTTTTAATTATTTGGGTTTGTGCAATCGCTTTGAATTATTCTCCCCCAACATCATAGCTTTGCCGAGTCCATGAGCCCTCAACATGGGCCCAGGCATGTTTCACAGAAACTGGAGGCCTTCTCTTCATTCATACCAGCTCATGCAATAAGAGCTTGATCTTAGAACTTAAAGTCCTAGCATCCTTTCCTGAACTTACTTGTCTTCACAAGGAAGTATATCAGAGAAAGCCACTCAGGGTGCTAAAGTATCACCCGGCTACTAGTCTACATCTTCACATCATTACTTGAAGTATTTTTTCTTTTTTGCTAAAGAAATGAAAAGTCAACAGACCAGAACAAAGATAACAAATCAACAAGAGCTTTTCAGCAGGCTATTATAATATGTATTGTTAAAGTCAGAATAGTGGAGTACAAGTTGCATGAGTTTTGTAATGGGGAGGTGGGTGTTTGTACATTTTTAGTTGTAAAATACCACAAAATTTACCATCTTAACCATTGTTAATGTGCAGTTCAGTGATGTTACCTACGTTCCCACTGTAGTGCAGCCAGTCTCCGGGACTCTTTTTTGTCTTGCAAAACTGCAAGTTGGTGCCCATTATAGAACTCCCAGCCCCTCCCCCCAGCCCCCGGCAGCCACGGTTCTGCTTTCTGTCTCCGTGAATCTGACCGCTCTGGGTATCTCATGTAACTGGAGTCATGGAGTTTTCATCATTTTCTGACTGGCTCATTTCATTTAGCTTGGTGTCCTCAATGTTCATCCATATGTCAGAATTTCCTTCCTTTTTAAGGCTAAATAATACTCCGTTATATGTATGTACCACATTTTGTTTATCTGTTCATCCACTAAGGGACACTTGGGTTGCTTCCACTTTTTGGCCATTGCGAGTAATGCTGCTATGAACTTGAGCATACAACTGTCTCTTTAAGACCCTGAGTTCTATAATTTGTGTCTTTTAAAATTGAGTGAAAGGATGAACCCAGAAGAATTCCATATCCCATGGTTCTGCATTTTTTAACATTTGGGAGAAAATCAAGAATGCGGCACTAATTTCACCAGGTACAGTAGTATCTTTATAGCCTCTTCATGTGCTGGTTTTTCAGGGTTTCTTGTGCTGTTCTTAAGCAGTATGTGAGTGCTCTAAGAATTGCCATTAAAGGGAAGGTAGAAGTTCAGTGATTGAGGGGCTCTGATCAAAGGCAGACTTGTCATTCACTTAGTGCATTACTAAAACCCACCACTCCAGTTTCCCCTCACCTGGGATTTGGAGTCCCACGCCACCCGTTCCGAGGCCAAGAAGGCACGTGGCCCTAGGGTACAGCAGGTGAAGTCTGGCAGCAGTCTGCCCCACCACTGAGTGCCCTTCTCACTAGACCTGTAAATAGCACCTGTTATCCTGTCCAAAGTCAGAAAAGGGACCAGGACTGAGGGTTGCTGAAATAATTTCATGAACGACTTGATCAGAGAAATGGTCTGTGAATGAATCTTAGAGAAGGGAGAGCCGGCCAGCCATGTGGAGAGGTGAGACTCCTCCCCTGCAAAGCCAGCCTTTTTTTCATGCCCTATGTCGTCGTCTGCAGGAATCTATCACATTCTAGATGGTTCAGCATTCAGGTTGTTGAGTCGGCTCTGAGATGATGACTGGGGAGGGGAGCCAGGGGGCGGGGGGGAAATGAAGTGTTAGCATCCTGCCCTCTTGCAAGGAGGAGAGGAAATTTGGTTCAGTAACAAAGCAAAGCTTATTCATCTCATCTTATCTTTTAAGACCCCAAGACAGAGTCCTCCACAGCCCCCAGACACAGGGTTCTCCATCATTAAATGCACAGAAATCAAATGCATATCCGTTACAGGAGAAATAGCAGCAGGGAAGTGGGATGAAGGTGACAGATTCTGAAGAGCAAACATACACCTTTGTGCTCTGTCTTCTTAAAATTCATCCCCTCACCTGCCAGCCTTGAGAATTGCCTATTTACATAACTAGCTGCCTAAAATGGAATATTAGATAATGTTACATGGCGGCTCACTCATTTTGAGCCCATCCCCAGGATATGAGGGATGCAGAAGTCCTCCAACAGCACGTAACATGGCACGCTGGCCTGCAGCCATGCCTCCGTACGGTGTGAGGCTGTCCTCACTCCTGAGCCAAGCAGATGTCAGGCCCAGTCACTGCGATGGGAGACCAGCCGAGCACAGGGGCTGGGGGAAGGGGGCGTGATTCGGCAAGTGGCATGGTGGCACACATCTTCATAGGATAAACAGGATCTCTTCCTAAGCTTCACAGCGGACACCTTGTTCCACCCAAGGTGCTCGCTTGGAGACTGCGGACACACAGAGACTGAGGACGGGGGGGGGGCTGCGGGATCTATGGGGACAACCAGTACAGGACCTGGCGCTGGGCCAGCCTCGCACCCCCTGTGGGTCCTTTACACAGCACAAAGCTCCCTCCCATCAAAACAGGAACCATGCTGCTCGCTTATAGGAGGAATATAAATAAGTGATAAGGAAGTGTTCTGATAATGATAAGTGGATGTAGCTTCTCAGCAACCCAGATGTATCAAAGAAGGCAACTGTGTGTGTTTGTTCATTTATTTTTCAGCGTTCCGGTTCCTGTAGTCAGTTTAGAGAAAATTCCTAACCTAATGAAGGCAGATGGTGCCAATGTCAGAATGAACTCTGCCACCACTACTGCGGTCCCCGCCTGCTCCATCTCATCCTCTGCTGTCTCCACCCCACCTTTAATTAAGCCGGTCTTGATGTCCAAATCAGTGCCACCTTCCCCAGAGAAGATCTTGAATGGCAAAGGAATTCTGTCCACCACAATAGACAAGAAACACCAAAATGGCACCAAAACCAACAACAAGCCTTACCGGAGACTGTCAGGTATGCCTCTGTGTCCTTAGAACCTGGCTCATGATTAAATGCAATTCAGCCGCCCTCTAACCAAGGAGTGATGTGTTCTTTCTTATATTTAAGCAGGTCTGTTTCATTTTAAGAGGGACACAGAGTTTACCTACAATCAGGAACCCCCACAGAAAAATGCAAGGGAGAAACTGGTTTTCTTTTTCTGGGGCCAGATGAGGTCTCTCTCGGGGCTCATGCCTAGCATGGGTCACCCTAGAGACCCAGGAGGCAGGGTGCTGTGTGCGAGCCCCAGTAGTTCGAGGGTTCTGAGGTCCTGGCGTCAGGCTGACAGGCTGCACTGCCCCTGGGTTCTGTGGAAGCCTCGCTGCTGTGAAGGGGGCCGGCCCACAGGGGTGCCTCACGATACAGCCCTGTGCCCCCTTCAGTGTTGTCTGCCCCACTCTCCCTGGTCTACTCGGTTTCCAGGTTGATGCTGTTGTCTGGGGCTACAGCTGCCTTTCCCATATAATCAAGTTGGAATTCCTATTTGGGACACCTGGACTGGCTCAGCAGACAGGGTGTTGCGGACCTACTTCTTGTCTGAGCAGGCTCTTGGGGTGCCCCGCAAAAGTGCACGTGGCCAGTTTTTGAGGCAGTGGTTGCCCTTGGGGCCCCTGTGTGGATGATACTGGCTTTGGATCTGTTGCAGAACTAAATCCGGCAGTTCTACTTGCTCCAAAAAACTAAGAAAAACTAAAGCTTGTCATTTATTCACATACCCTGGGCATTTATCAAATGTGGACCAGAAAAAAGAAAATAGAGTGCAAGCCACTCAGAGAGAAACTACGTCATCCGGAATGAGTATAATTCTTAAGCACCCCAAGAACTGTGGGTCGTTTCTGTGTTCTACTTTGTGTTTATCTGTATTTCAGTTTTTATGTCTTACATCTGTAACTTTTAAAGAAATTATTTCTTAAAAGTGTCTTGGGCTCAGAGCATTCAAATGACACAGGTGTTTTACCCTGAAAACCTCTCCATGTACTGTTCACCCACTATCGAGAAAGAAAGGTAGAGCCTGGTGCTCTCAGAGCATGTGTGGCTCTCTGGCTCTCCTGGGTCTCTTCTTGAATGGAAAGGTTGATTTCAAGCTGTAGAGGTGGGTGACACTGTCCCTGGAAGACCAGTAGGCCTGGCCAGGCACGGTGTCCGGAAGCGAAGCATGACCAGGGCTTCCAGCCCACACCCCAAACTGAAGTCGTTTGGGGATTGTTTGCTGTTTGTTGGTTTTGCGCTTTGTTGGTGGTTCTGTCTCATTGGGTCTTTTGCTTGTTTCTGTCTCGCTTTCACACTTGGCAGCCAGCTCGTGCCTCCAGCCAAACAGCCTGCTCAGTTCCAGGCGTGTACGTGTGCTGGTGTGGCTCTGGGCTGGGGCCGGCTGACGGGCCTGCAGGACGGAAGTCCGTGCCAGGCTCCTGGGGCCGGGTGCCCAGGCCCTGCTTGGTGGGCAGACAGAGCTCTGAAACGGGCATCTCCAGGCCTACTAGCTTTCTGTTCTTAAAAGTGATGCTTAAAAAAAAGAAAAAGACAATGACAAAAGCAGAAAAGGGGATGGGAGGCATTTTGATGGCCAACCGGGAAGTCTAAGGTCTGGGAACGGTTGTACCACACACATCATTGTTAGCTCTGTCCCAACCACCTCATGACCCCCAAACCTTCTTTTAAAAATAGAACACATTCATTTATCATGCTCAGAGTTCACTGCACCAGTGTCAGGTTGCTTCCAGGCTAGGTAACCTCTTCTTAGTGTACTGCCCTTTGAAGCTCTTAAGGAGACACTCCACCAAATTCATACATACCCACCCACCTGCCCACCCACACTGCCGCCCGTCTCCCTGCAGGCCCAGAAAAGCTGTGTCTTCCTGCTCTGCAGGCCTCCGTGTTTGCTCAGTGCCTTGCCGAAACAGCACAGGCCATCTGAGAGATGCAGCTTGAAAGCCCAAAGGGTTCTTAAGAGATTGTCTCAGCTCCCCTTCTTTTCCAGGGGAGGAGAGTGTTTTTGTAATCGAGAGGGGACAAGTGTTCCTAAATGGGCCCAGAAAAAAACAAGTTCCTTAGAAGTAACCTCAACATGAGCCATCAACAGTCCAGTGGAAGGCAGGAGCTGGGGAAGCCTGGCCCCCCTTCAGCCATCCTTCATCCCGGCAGGCCGGCCTGCCCAGGCCAGTTCCCATGAGAAGCAGCAGACCTCGTGCTGGGGCAGAGCAAGCCCTCTATGCCCCCTCAAGTTCAGGCACACCGAAGACTTTTCCCCTGCCCACGACACCCCCAGAATGTTCCTGAATCAGGTGCACGATTTTTCTGGTCAGCAAGGCTGTGTGGAAAGCCTGTAGTGAGGGCTTTGCAAAGCCCAGAGACAGACAGAGATGGGTCACACTGACCTGTCAGGGAATAATCTCCCACTTAACTGGCTAAAACTAGCTGGAGGGCAGGGTGGGGGAGGGGAGTGATGCATTCTCGGAGCTGCCCAGACAAAAACGGCCCTTGGGCCTCAGGTGGCTCTCCCTCGTCTGCAGCCAGCCCTGCTCAAAGTACCAAGTGCCCAGGGAACCGTTTCAAGTGGGATAAAGTGCGAGAGTAGCCTGGCATCTTTCCCTCTGGGCCTGCCTCCCTTCCGAAGCTGGACTTGCAATTTGGGGTTCAGAGGGAAGCAGCATTTTCCCCTGAGCGGTTCTTGAAGCATTTTAGCAGCCGGTTGAGAAAAAACAAAAAACAAAAAACCAGATTGCCTGACAATGTCTCACTTGTTGGTGCAAATGTGCATTTTTTTTTAATGTAGTCTTAATGCCAAATTCTATTTAGTCTCCCTTTTTCTTATATTTTTTGTTTGTTTCTTAAACCAGAGAGAGAATTTGACCCAAATAAACACTGTGGAGTATTGGATCCCGAGACAAAGAAACCTTGCACAAGATCCCTCACCTGCAAGGTATTTCTCTTTCCATAAAAAATACTTCCTGCTCTGGCTGGGGCCTTTGTCGAAATGTTTGCATGCCACTCTCTGCACACGGCAGGGTGTGGAACCTCGACATGACCCCCAGCTGTTCTTTGTAAGGGAAATGCTTTCTTCTCTTCCATGGTAGCAGAGTGCCTGCCTCAAGCTGGCTGGCTTTTTAAGAAGGAAAAAAAAATAGGCTTCCCCTGTTACTTGTGAGGCCAGACAGTAAATTGTATTTATAGGCACTCACAGGCGGTTCTAAGCCCTGCTACGTTTTAATGTATGCAGGAGCGGCGGCGGCGGCCTGAAAGGCAGCCCTGGAGGGGAGGACGGGCAGCCGCACCCGCATCCGGCCACACCGGGGCGGCCAGGGGGACAGCCGACCCAAGGCGGCAGCCACTGGGTAGCCCCCAGCCCCGTATTTTATTCTGAACTGCTAGTGCTTCTTGGGACGGAGGCTGTGGCCCCCGCTTGGTGGCCCTGTGTGTCTGGGCCAAAGCGAGCCTCCCACCTGCGCCTGGGTGAACTCTAGCTCTCCCTCCCCATTGCCTTCACCAGAGAGGTTCTCGTGGGTCCTGCGCTGAAGCTTGTGATCTTAGGCCATTTTTTTTGGAGGAAGCTTTGGCTTCTTAACGCCAGGAGCATAGGGCATGGTCGCGTTTGTGTGGTCTCTGCCTCTTCCCAGCCACAGAACGGGAGCTGTTGCCTTTAACTTGACTTTGCAGGCACCTCTAAATGCCCATGAATTGCTGTTTCTGAGATGGAGGGCCTGGGGAAGCAGGTTTACGCGCCGATCAAAGAGGCTGTGCTTCTCATCTCTCTTCTCCTTAGACACATTCGCTGAGCCATCGGAGGGCAGTCCCAGGCCGGAAAAAGCAATTTGACCTCCTTCTGGCGGAGCACAAAGCCAAGTCCCGGGAAAAAGAAGTTAAAGATAAGGAGCATCTCCTGACTTCCGCAAGGGAAGTACTTCCAAACCTGTCCGGGCCGGCGCAGGACTGTCTGTCAGGATCTTCAGGGAGCTCTGGGCCAGAACCTAAGGTCGCGTCACCGGCAAAATCCAGGCCAACTAACTCTGTGCTTCCTAGGTAAGTCCCGCCTTGGTGATAGAAGCTCCAAGTCTTTGGACAAGTGACTCTTGCCTTGTGGGGTCATGTGGGGTCTGATCACGTGTCAAATGGAAGTCAGAATAGTCCAACCTTATAAGGCGGGTGTGACGTTTAAATGAGATAATGGGTGCAAGGGGCCCAACCACATTGTGTTCGGTGGATTCTACTACTGTCGTCATCATCCTTCCTGGCAGACCTGTATCAGTCAGTATGTGCTTTTACAGAGCCAGAGTAAGCTGGGAATAAATACCTGGAAGGGACTTACCAGCCGCCAGGCAACTTTCTGGTTGTCTGGGTTTTTAGATGAGTCGAACATTCCTGGAGCAGAATGGGGGACACCTGGGTAGATGGGTAGTCAGCACACCTTAGGAGCCCATTTGCCACAGTGCTCTGTGACTTTCCCCTGTGATCAGGGAGTGGGGGAAATTGGTCTGAGACAGTTAAGTTTCCCCCACACCAAGCAAGCTGAGCCCCTTGTTTGGGGTTTTATTTGGTTGTCCTGGACAGAAAGGAAAAAACCTAAACAAAATGAAAACCCATTGTCAAGCCGCAGACCAGTTTCCCGTAATAGGTCAGGAAACCCTTCATTCAAAAATACTCACCGAGAGCTTGCTCTCGAAGCAAGGTACTGCGCCAGGTTCTGCCAGGCAGAGGTGCAGAGAGGGATGAAACTGGATCCAGCTTTTCAAGAATTTAGAGTTTAGATGATAGAGTCACATGGCCATAACTTCATACAAAGGACATTAATAATACAATGTGAGAAGTGCACATAATAATCTTATCTAATGATTTTTAATGCAGCCAGTGTGTCTTGAAGGGGAAAAATACAGTCAGCAAGTGGGCGTTGAGAACATTGTCCTAAAAGACGGGGAAAGAGTTGATTTTTACAACTAAAACAAATATTTGACGACAGTTGTCACTGATCTGCCGGGTTCTCCCCCTCAGCCCTGCCGTGGTCAGGGTCCCTCTGCTGGAGGCACTGGTCTCAGCTCCGGGCACTCAGAAGGACTCAGCCTGAGGGAATTGCCCCCCACTCACATTTCCGTCGTCACAACCATTGTCGTGTTGCTGTCACCTCTTTAGGTACCACATCGCCTTGCGAGACCACATCACGAGCACTTCTCACCCTGATGCTGGGTGTTGGTGAGGGGTATCACCTTTGCTTTAGAGCTTAGGAGGTGGTTCTGTTCCGAACTTCTGGGAGGGGCTTCAGTTCTACACACAGTGGCTTTCAAAGTTCTGTGTGGCTATAGAACCTTTATACTCCCACAGAAACTTACAGGGTGCCCAGTATGAGAGCGATCTGCCTCCCCTGTGGTTAGCTCAGCCCGCTCTTGTCACACATGCCCAGAGCCCACTGTCCTCCAGCCTCCCAGCAATCAGCTCAGATTCCCATGCACTCCAGTGACCCAGTCTGAGACCCTCTCTTGTCACACACCTCCCCAGCCACTTGACTGATGGAGGTCCTCTTCACCCAGGCAGTCGGTACCAGGCTTACCAGAGAAGCTGGGGGAAGCTGTTAAAAATATGAAACAGGCAGCTCTTCTTCTGTCTGATCCTTTTTGGTTTAATTTTCAGGGGTATCTTTGACAATAGAGAAACACCAGGTGCTTATGCTCCTGTAAGGAAGCAGAAGAAAGGGAGAGAGGGGAGTGAATCAGCAAAAACAATGTCTTCGAAAGAGGGGCACATCACAAATGTTGGTGACAGAATGATTTTTGAGGGTGCTTTTTGAGATTGCTATTGGCCCCAGAAAACTCAGGATGAACTCTGTTCCAAAGTTAGTGGAAAATAATGTCCTTTTTCACTCATTTTAGGTTAGGATGAGACCCCATGCAATCAGAGATTTAAGTGTGATCAGAATTGTCTTCCCATAAAACTCAAAACGTTTATTTTCCTCATGCTAATGATATGCAGTATATGTAGAGAGATATTTCAGTCACACCAAATATCTATAATTATTAGCAAAAAAAAAATTATCACACATGAATGGAATTACCATTATCCCTTCCCAATCGTGAATTCCTTCTACAGGAAATGCTAACATGGGTGAATTTATTTTTTCACATAACTTTTTTGGTAACCTTGAAAATATTTCAGTTCTAGTGTTCTTGAATTGCAACCCATCCTTGTTGGGGGTTCCTAAAAACCCAAAAAAGAGTTGGGTCTAGAATTGGGAGAGCTGAAGTTAGGTAACAGGGTTGCAACAGGATTGGAAGAGCAAATTTTAGCTCATTGCTCATTAACTAGATGAGTGTGGTCATGTTTCTTAGCCTCTCTAACCTTAAAGTGCTAATCTGTGAAATGGAGCTAAGGAGAATTGAGATAAAGTACCAAGCTCATAATAAGCACTCAATGAATGGTAGCTATTAGTCAGCGGTGGTAGCTGTCAGTCAGTGATGGTAGCTGTCAGTCAGTGGTGGTAGCTGTTAGTGGTGGTAGCTGTCAGTCTGTGGTGGTAGCTGTCAGTGGTGGTAGCTGTCAGTGAGTGGTGGTAGCTGTTAGTGGTGGTAGCTGTCAGTCTGTGGTGGTAGCTGTCAGTGGTGGTAGCTGTCTGTGGTGGTAGCTGTCAGTGGTGGTGGTAGCTATCAGTCAGTGGTGGTAGCTGTTAGTCTGTCAGTGGTGGTAGCTATCAGTCTGTGGTGGTAGCTGTCAGTCAGTGGCAGTAGCTGTTAGTTGGTGGTGGTAGCTGTCAGTTGGTGGTGGTAGCTGTTAGTCAGTGGTGGTAGCTGTTGGTCTGTCAGTCAGTGGTGGTAGCTGTCAGTCAGTGGTGGTAGCTGTCAGTCTGTCAGTGGTGGTAGCTGTCAGTGGTGGTAGCTGTCAGTGAGTGGTGGTAGCTGTTAGTGGTGGTAGCTGTCAGTCTGTGGTGGTAGCTGTCAG
>JAVSCE010017699.1:0-19663 GCA_032199065.1 Smutsia gigantea | reverse complement strand
AAAATTGTTGTATCATTTAAATTTTTTACATAGGTATAAACCTTTCAAAATTGTCCCTGAAAGATCATTTTGCTTTTTAAGATGATAAATCGAACCATTTTTTTAATGCTTTAATTATAGTTAAAACTGTCAAATTCATTTTCCAATAAAGTTAATTATGCTGTGAAATTGATAGCTTTTTATTTTTAGAAAATTACTATTTCTAATCAATATGAGCTTGCTTGCCTATGTTAGTAAGAACTAGGTGTGTAAACGATTAATTAAATTCAAAGCCACAGCTACGGAAATTCAGGGATTCAGTAGTCTTTCCTTGTCTCTGTTTTAATAGAAAATCTTCAAGCTTGGTTCAGAGAGATCTCAAAACAAATACTGTCTTTAAATTATGATGATTCTACTGCTGCAGGCAGAAAAACTGTGCAACTAATACAAGCTTTGGAGGAGGTAAGGAAAGTCTTTTAAAATGACAGTTCTTGAATCAGAAATCATACTTTTTGACCAACCCAGCAATCTGCTCCTGGAAATATATCTAAGGGAATATTTCATCAGAAGCAGAAAAGTAAAAAAAAAAAGCAAAATATGCCCACTGTACTATTTATATACAGTGTCCTAAAAATTGGGAAAATAATTAAATGACCAACATGAAGAGAATGATAGCGAAAAGTTACATTTCAACTGGTGGAAATATGTAATCTTGGAAAATGAATTACGAAAACAACATAGAAACATTGGCGAAATTATGGTAAAGTGGTAAAAGCAAAAACAAAATTGCGCTGCATGTTCCATTTTTAGGTTGGTAAAGACTGAACCCAGGGCAAATCCACAAGAGTGAAGATAGTTGGATAATGGTCATATTCCTAAAGTTTTAATTGTATGCTTAACTAAATTTAAAATAGAAAATAAACCAAAGTATCAGAACAATAACTGTGAAGTCTGTTATTTAAAACATCACCCAGTATTTATCTGGAACCCTGTCCAGTTGATTGAAGTAGGTATACATTTTTAGAGATATAATAAATATTGTTTTCATTTGACAGACTTTTTTAGCAGGCTTTTTCTTATTTTTGTGAGGTTTTTACAATCATCACTTGTTAATGGCAGCACAATATAATACTCCATTGTTAGCATTCCAGCTTCCCAAGCCATTCCAGACAATTGCCCACTTGTACTATTTGGGTTGTTGTTTGGACTTTCTAGTCTGTAGTACAACTATAAATAACTTTGTAAATCTCAGGTGCTTTTATCTTCTCCATTATTTATTTTGGTAATAGCCCAGGCCCTTTGAATTATATATATTGAAATTCATATATAAATAAAATATATATAACATTATATACATTAAAATTTCAGTGGAATCATTGTTTTATTTTGAAGAGTACATCAAAAGAACTTAAAAATGTGCAAGTACCAACACCCCAGTTGTGAGTTGACTCCATTTTTTAGCAGTCCTGCAAATCTTCAGAATGAAGAGGCTTCTCCAGTGTATTTTAACTGATACTAAACTGGAAAGTGGAAATATTCACTTATTATGTCATGTATGTACAGGATAATAAACAATGGGACATTTTCTAATTCTAGAAATTTGTGCCTTCTTTTCTGACTTGGCTTATACATTTCTGAAATTACAATTTGAAATAAAATATTTGCCAAAAAAAAGTGTTTTGAAGGAAAAACAAACACCATAGAGGCCATTCAGAAGTTTTTTTAATTACATGTATTTATGTAACATAGGTTCAAGAATTTCACCAGTTGGAATCAAATCTGCAAGTATGTCAATTCCTTGCTGATACTCGCAAGTTTCTCCACCAAATGATCCGAACCATTAACATTAAAGAGGAAGTCCTCATCACAATGCAGATTGTTGGGGACCTTTCTTTTGCTTGGCAATTAATTGACAGGTAATGTGGACTGCCTAGCATTTAACATTGATGAGGGCCACTGTGAACATCTCCTTACCATGTATCTCTTTACAGTTTCACATCTATCATGCAAGAGAGCATAAGGGTAAACCCATCCATGGTTACTAAACTCAGAGCTACGTTCCTAAAGGTAAGCAAAGAGCAGTGAGAACACAGTCTCAGACACCAGGGCAGAGTTGGTCTTTGTTATTACTTTATTAATTCAGCCCAAGAATTTCATCCTTTCAGAAAGTTAGATAATTTGAGTATTTTTATAGACTGAAAGTGTTAGCAATTTTTCCATGAGAGCACACTTTCAGTAGATGCCATGAATATTTAAAGTTTGAATTAATAATATAAGTTGGAGTGTCTAACATAAATTATTTTTAAATTAAATAATTTTTTAAAATTTTACCAGTATACTAAAAATGTGAGTCCCAGGGTCTTCTTTCTCTAGACATGAATTAAGTCCTTTTATTTATTCATTTAAAACATTTTTGTTGAGCCTGTACTCCAAACTAGGATCTCCTCTGAGGTCAAGGAGTAGTGGTGAACAGCACAAGCATGGCCCCTGCTCACAAGGTAATTGCAGATTGTGATAAGTAAACAAATAATTTACTCAGTGACTTTTGATGGAATGACCATGTATATCAGTTGTGAGGTGCACTTTCTTTCATGTTTAATTGGGGTTAGGTTTTATAATTGATAGAATATCCTAGTTGAGTTGTCAATATGTTTTTTGTGAATAATGCATAAAATAATGGCACTTCTTATTTGCCATGATGTCTTAGATTGTACTCAGTACAATAGTCCCATCAACCAAGACATCTGATTTCCGGAGATGAGTAGCTGTCTGCCGTAGCACAGAGGCTGTCAAACTTGAGGGGTGTCAGAGTCACCTAGAAGTCTTGTTACAGCCGATTGCTGGGCCCCTCCATCAGTCTCTGATTAAGTCAGTCTGTGGTGAGGCATGAGAACTGGCATCTCTACATCTTTAACAAGTTCCCAGATGATGCTAGGGATCACCTGGTGCTAGTCCAGGGACCACAACTTGAGAAGCACTGTCATCCAGATGACTTTTCTTTTTTTTATTATATTGTTGTGAGAAACCATTAATTGGCATTGATAAGTTCAGTGATTGTTGGTCTGAGTAAAGCCCAGAAGCATTGTTGTACATTACTATTCCTGGAAAGAAAGAGATTTCTAGGATTTTTTGAGAAACATGTATATGTGGTTTTTCTTCCAGCTTGCCTCTGCCCTTGATCTTCCCCTTCTTCGTATTAACCAAGCAAATAGCCCTGACCTCCTCAGTGTGTCTCAGTATTATTCTGGAGAACTGGTGTCCTATGTGAGAAAGGTAAGAAATGCATCAAGGTGATATTTCTTTTTTGCAGGTGCGTTTTTATTTTCAAAGAACTTTTACACCTGCTTTATAAATGCTAGTGGTAGTAACCCCATTTTATAGGTATAGAAACTGAGAAACAGATTACAGTGGTTTCTTTAAAGCCACAGAGCTAGTTGGTAAAAGATACAGATCTAGATCCAATATGTCCTAGTCACAACTTAAAGTTTTCAGGGGAATTTTCGTCCTGGTTTCAGTTACATAGGGTGCCGCATGGAGCCAAATAGGCCTGGATTCAAAATTTACCTGGGTCACATACTAACCTTTGTGACCTTTGGCCATCTTACTTAACATCTCTGAACTTCAATCTCCTAAATATTTGTCATCTGAAAAAGATACATCTTTTTGCAGCATTTCTATGAGGATTAGCTTTATATCCTGTGAGCAAATAATGTTTGAAGGCACATACCCTGGACCTGATAGCAGTTCTGAAAAAAGCTCTTTGAAGTCCCTCAGCATCCCTTGCAATAGACCAATGGCTGTTTGCACACACGGGTACCCTTCCTCCTGTCATCCTAGCATTTTTTAGCGAAGAAAAATAAATGTTCAACTGCTTTACCTCTTTTCCCTTTCACTAAAGGTTTTGCAGATCATTCCAGAAAGCATGTTTACTTCTCTTCTAAAGATCATAAAGCTTCAGACCCATGATATCATTGAAGTGCCGACCCGCCTGGACAAAGACAAGCTAAGGGACTATGCTCAGCTTGGCCCACGATACGAGGTGACGTGTCCCTTTGACTTCTGCCTTTTGATACTTAAAACCCAAACCATGGAATATCCCAGGTCTGTGTCACCTGCCATGCCCCCAGGGCCACCAGACCAGTTTGAGTTTGTTTTTTCCCCACTCTCAGTGCCCAGTCATCACATTTTGTCCCATTGTCAATTTCACGTCCTCTGACACAACTCCAAAATTCACATCAAGAATTTAAATGGTCAAGCTTAGAATTTCCACACTTATTCTAACTCAAAAATATATCATCTGTTTACCTTATCAATGTCTCCTGGTGTTGCTTGAAAAAGAAAATAGAGGGCAGTAAAGGGGAGATGACCTTCTCAGAGTCTTGAGCCTTTTCTACTCAAAAGGGACCATCCATGTTACTAACTCCTGCCCTCATATCTGCATAAGAAACTGAGGCCCAAAGAAGGGGAATCGATTGGTCAAAATTAAAAAAAACATTTAATGTCTTCTGACTCAGTTCCTCAGTATGTATAATAGTGATCTCTCAGTTACACCACAGAGCCTCATTTCTGACTGGGGATATATATGTAAATAAATACATTTATATTTACATTTATATAAATAAAGCTGCATTCTCATTCCTGTTGTCTTTGCCCGTTCCAGGACTATTAGCCAATTATCTTAGCTTCCTGTGAAAATGATGGGTCTTTTATCTAAAATACTTCATTAACCTCTTTTTTCTTTTTTAAAGGTTGCCAAGCTTACTCATGCTATTTCCATTTTCACTGAAGGCATCTTAATGATGAAAACGACTTTGATGGGCATCATCAAGGTGACAGCTTGGATGCTGGTCTGGGTGGTCTAGTAGTGAGGACCTTACTTTGGGTTATCATGGTATTTATCCTGTGGGGAACAGGCAATGACCTTATCATCTTATGTCCCTTGCTGTTTCATACTCAGCTTTTAATCATCATTTTGCTCATGTATGGATGGGAGAAGACAGTATTATAATCCTTATTTTTCATTATACCCAATAGTTAGTTAAATCTAAGAAAGACCCATGTATTGAATTTTTGTAATAACAGAACAAAATGGTTTAGTCCCCTTAGGCAAATAGCAGGCTCACTCTCTCCCGTCCTTCTGTGGTATCTTTAAATTGCATTCAGGTAAGGAACACTGAGCTAATTGTACCCTACTGTCACTGTCAGGCCATCATGATCACTGATGCAGCCAAGCTCCTCTCTTCTTTTACTGTTTCCTTCTTCCTCTTCTGGATACCCTCGCCCAGTCCCATCCCCCATACCACCCACGCTATACGTTTGATTACTGTCCCTATGCAGCTATCCTTATTTTAAACATGGTGTTATGTCTGGATGTGTTTTTTATTTATTTAAATCATATTGTGCTCTGAGTCTCATTCTTTTTCCAATTTTTCTCACTTGTTATTACTTTTGAAATGTGTTTATGTTGCTATGAGTCGGGTAGTTGGTTACGTCCTACTGCTGCATGGAATTCCACATTTCACCTAACCATTCCCTGTTCACAGACCCCCG
The DNA here is from genome assembly GCA_032199065.1 of Smutsia gigantea. Taxonomy (NCBI): domain Eukaryota; kingdom Metazoa; phylum Chordata; class Mammalia; order Pholidota; family Manidae; genus Smutsia; species Smutsia gigantea. The sequence continues at coordinate 14,134 of JAVSCE010017699.1, read as the reverse complement.
TGTTGCCCATTTGCACACCTCTGCTCCCCATTATCATAAACAGTATCAAGATGAGCATCTTTGAACATGTCCCCATTGCAGACCTGCAAGAATTTCTCTGAAATCTGCTTACCTAGGAGTGGGGCACTGAGTCTTAGGGCATATTTGTACTTAGTTTGTCTCAAAATGGCCAGATTGCCTTCTGAAATGACTGTTTCCTGAGTGTCTACCTATATTTTTGCCAGTACTCATTATTATCCACTTTCTAACTTTTTCTCTTCTGAGAGCTATAAAGCAATATCTCATGGCTGTTGTAATTTGTAATCCTGTGACATCTAGTAATGTGCTCATTCACATAGTTCATGGCACTTTTATTTATTTTTCTGTTTATCTGGCATCAGTAGAATCTGCACATTGCTGATTTTTTTTTAATGATCAATCAAGTTGCCAGATTAACATTTGTGTTAAGAAAACCCAAGAAAATACAGGAAATGAACCTAAATAGAAATGGAACTTCAGTGTGTGGTTTCTGTAAGTGTGCTGAAAAAAATACCATTGTATTCCTGAAACAGTAATAATCCATTAAACATGCTTTAGGCCTTATTGCCAGTTTAATTCAATTTATATACAGAGAGCACACATGCAGATTATCACTTCTAACTAATCCATAAATAGATGATATATCCTAGAACCAGATTAAGCATTTACATGCAAAGTGACCCGTATAGGAAGGATGTAATAAAACCTAATAATTAGCAATGATTATCAAAGGAAAGACTGCTTTCCTTTGTGAGTCTTCAGCCACAATCTTTCAGGTAAAAAGAGCAGAGGAACTATCATCTTGACCCCATTCAGCCCAGTAGACTAACAACTCAGGGCTTTTTGTAAAGAATCCTGTGACTTTCACTAATCTTTAACCTTCAAATATTAAGGCTCTATTTCAAGTACTTAGAGCATAAGTTTCCTTTAGTCAATATGACTCAAAAAATATATACACAGAAGCATACCCATAAATGTTCATTGTTAGAGGAAGCCAAAAAATGGGAATAATCTAAACATTTATCAGTAAGAGAATGACTAAATATATGATCATATATTCATACTATGGATTTTTCTGCTGCCTTTCCAAAAGAATTTGCCCCTGGAATATTTTCAAATCTTAAAGGGAAAAAAGCAAATTGCAGAATGTGTGTATGTATGTGTGTGTGTGTCTATATTATGATCCCATTTAGATTATTTTAAATATGTGTTTAAGGACAAATATTTACGTACATACATTAATAGAGAAAGTTCTGGGGGAATCCACATGAAAACTGTTAACTGTTGTTTACTTCAGGGGAGGGAATACAGCTGTGAGGGAGGGGCTTTCTCATAGCTGTGAGCGCTCCATAGATTGATGAACATCTAGGAAGGACTGGAAGGGCTATTTAAGACCTTTAGATGTATGAAATTTAACTCTTTTCACTAAATCTGTTCTTTTAATAAAAGTATTATTGATATACAATCTTACATTGGTTTCAAGTATATAATACAGTGGTTCAACAGTTGCCCACATTATTAAATCCTTACGCCCACTAGTGTGGTTACTATCTGTTACATAGGAAGATGTTACAGGATCATTGACTATATTCTCCATGCTGTACTACCATCCCCATGACCAACTTATATTATGACTGAGAATTTTTGTGCCCTGTTATACCCCTCACCCTCCCACCCACTCTCACTCCAACTCCTCCCCCATGGTAACAACCAGTCACTTCTCAGTGTCTGTGAGTCTAGTGCTGTTTTGTTCATTCTGTTTCCTTTGTTTTTATATTCCACAAATAAGTGAAATCACGTGGTATTTGTCTTTGCCTGGCTTTCACTACATCTGTTCTTACAGGGAATGTTTCTTTGGAAACTTTGTGTTCGTTCTTTGATTTTGTTTTCATTGCTTATACTTATCTATAATTTACCTTTTTGATGTAAAATAGAGCAGAGATACTAAAAGCTACAGAAACAGTTGTGTAGTTTAATGGATTATTATGACTGCCACTCAAGAAATACAATTTAGTCAGCTCCCAACCTTGTTCCTCCTCGTGTGCCCCAACCGAATGTCCCTCTCTTTGTTGGTGGTTTTATTAGCCAAAATAATCTCTAGACACAGGAGGTTTAGACTTGCCCATTGAAAAAAATAGATATGTTAAGTCTTTTTTAATCTTCAGGTTTCTCCTCTATTCCTTTCTCACCAAATCCTTTGACCTGTTGTTTCTCCAGAGTCTGCATTTTGCTAATCACACAGTCATGACGTAGTTCAACGTGCTTCTCTGGCTTTTGTATCTTCTGCAGCTTCCATTGCAGCTCTTTCCCTTGAAGTTTAAATATAATCAAACCCAGATGGAACCCATCAATTGTCTTTATGACTTTTGAAAATAATGGTTCTTTACAAATCAAAAGTGAAAGAAACAAGTCTCAGGGATTTCAAAGGAGTGGGTTAAAACTATCTGATAGGATGCTGTCTTTGAGAGAGCAACAAAAGTTTTCTCATTACAGAGAAAAGAATCAGCAAACTAAGCTTACAGAGTTAGACAGCAGATCTGCTTTCCTATCCTCTCTCCCTAATTACAACCATCATTCCAAGAATGCTGAAAGAAAAGAGAATTAAGTCTTCAGAGTGGTCTGCCCCAAAGCTTGTTGGCCCATAAAGGTATAGATGCCCTGAGATGACATCTGGAGAAAAGACAACACACTGAATCCAGATGCAGGCCTTTCTTTGCAGTACCTAATCCTGGTGATAAGAAAAGTCACTTGTTACTTTTAACAAAATGATTAAAATGTGAGGGGCAATTTAAAACTCTCTATATCCACCATCTTTGAAACGTCACATTGTAAAATCACCATCACGGATTTTTCTGAGATAAACCAAGTCCTAAAGAGGTGACAGGGTTATTAGTTCTGTCCAAGCTGCACAAGGTGAGAGAGGGGCCGTAAAGGGAAAAATCCCAATCATTTAGAAATGAAGTAAGATAGGGTTCCACCATGGGTTCTGGAAACCTTCCCCCTGGATTTCTTCAGAACTGAACTTCTCCCTGCGACTTATTTCTTTTTGATTTGTACTCAGGTGGATCCAAAACAGTTGCTAGAAGATGGAATAAGGAAGGAGCTAGTTAAACGTGTTGCTTTTGCTCTTCATAGGGGATTGATATTCAACCCTCGAGCCAAGGTACCAGATGATCAAAATAAGGCTGTTCTTTTTCTCTATTCTGCTTGTGAAATGGACTAGAACACCATTCGAACTCTTTATGAACAAGACCTTTCCTCCTATCTAATGTATATCTAATATATAATGTTCAGTACAATGATGTGCTTTTTGATTTTATATTGTAATCCATTCATATTATAGGAAAATCCCTTTAAAACCAGCCTTCTTCTACCTGCTGATCCCCAAGTTTAGGAATTGACCTGTTTATGATTCAGAGTTACTTCTTATAATTGTAAGAATTTGTTAACCTGAAAGCAGATAGGAACTATAAAGTCTTAATTTTTTATTTTGCTCAGCCTGTTAGGGAATATGGTAATTTTTCTCAGGAGAAAAATAAATAAGCCTGAAATTCATATCTAGGGTACTTTTCACCTCTGTAAATTCAATGTAAAATATTTTAAGTGTTTTAAGATTCGATATATTCATCAAGGGACAAGAGAGAAATCATCAACATTCATTTTTTATATTCTTTTGTATGAAGGCTTCCTTCTGAAATCTATTCTTTGCTAAATGTCTGACACAGGTTACCACTCACCCTAGATGAGGTAAGAAATGAGTATTTCCAAAGCTGTCTTTACCTGTCACTATGATGTCTCAGTTGGGGTATCATTTAAAGTCTAATGTAGATTTTAATGGTTGATAATCTATTCTAATGTAATAGATTTATGTTTTCCCTTTTGCACAGCCAAGTGAATTGATGCCCAAGCTGAAAGAGTTGGGAGCTACCATGGATGGATTCCATCGTTCTTTTGAATACATACAGGACTATGTTAACATCTATGGTCTGAAAATTTGGCAGGAAGAAGTATCTCGTATCATAAATTATAATGTGGAACAAGAGTGTAATAACTTCTTAAGAACAAAGGTATCTAAATCAGTTTTTAAATTCTTGACTATATTTATTATTTCTGACATTTAAAACACACTCCCCAAACCTCAGAAATGCCAACAGAAAAGCTTATTCAAATGGTTATACAAATCAGTAAGCACTAGATAGTCATAATACCTTCAGAGTACCTTCAGGAGTTGTGAGAATTAGAGAAAAGTGTATGTGACACTTGGCCTCTAGTTTACAGTCCTAAGGAGGGAGCAGACGTAATTAAATGGCTACAGAATGAAGCTGGCTGTTGTAATTGTTATAACTCAGGTGGTCAAGAATTCAGAAGACTTGGGAGTTCCTTTGGGCTCCATCCGAGTATGCCCTGAAAGCAGAATTGCTGGATCATGTGGTAATTCTGTGCTTAACTTACTGAAGAACCACCAAACTGTTTTCCAGTGTCTATCAGCAGTGTCTGAGGATTCTAATTTCTGCACATTCTTACCAATACTTCTTTTCTTTTTTTTTTTTTTTAATTACAGCTATCCTAGTGGGTATGAAGAGGTATCTCATTGTGGTTTTGATTTGCATTTCCCTAGTGACTGGTGATGTTGAGCGTCTTTTCGTGTGCTTACTGAGCATTTGTGTATCTTCTTTGGAGAAATGTCTCTCAAGTCTTTTGCCTATTTTTCAATTTGGTTGTTTGAGCACCAGATTCGCAAGTGTCACACTGAGAAGTTTGATTTTAATCAGTAGTAAATAAGGAGCCACTCTTTAAGTTTTTAATTAGGGACATGATTCAGGTGACATTTTTGAAAGATTAAGTATCTTCCACCTTATGATATTTTGGGTTTTTATTACTACACTGACATATGGTAACTTATAAAACAAAATATGAATTGCTCTTCTCTCTTTTCCTCAGTCACTTCACTTTTTCACAAATATTTCCTTTTTTATAAATTTATATGCACCATTTTTGGGAAGCTATTAATGCATTTTTTAAAGTTGTCTCTTCAAAACCAAGGAGGATTTATTGTCACTGTTCATGTAACATTATCATTATAAAACCATGTGGAAAACGACCAACTAGGCTACCTTATCAAAGATGACTAAATATTTATGGTTTGGTTTGGTTTGGTTTTTTTCTAGATTCAAGACTGGCAAAGTATGTACCAGTCCACTCACATTCCGATACCAAAGTTCACACCCGTGGATGAGTCTGTCACATTTATTGGTCGGCTCTGCAGAGAAATCTTGCGGATCACAGACCCAAAGTAGGTGTATCTGAGACCCAAAGTAGGTGTATCTGAATTCCACTGGGCCTTGAAAACTGGGGGCAATAGAAGTCCCTAAACGTGTTGCATATGCTTAGACCACACGCTTGTTCCTGCCACCTGTCTAATGGGTTTATTAAACTTATTTTTTCAGACTGCTGTTTTTTTCAGTGTGACTGTGGAGTCCCCAGTCCAAAGAAATGTAAATTAAAATAATTATAAGGCTGTTTGGCCACCTTATAGTCTATGTACCCCTTGCTTCCCAACTAACATTCTGCTCACCTGGGCCTGTGGACTCCCTGATATATTAAGACTTCTTTTTTGTAATTGCTCACCTGTGCCTGTGTAACTGTGGCACTCTTCCCCATTCTAGTCGCTGGGTTTTGCACTTGTCAGCTCATAGCCTGACCTTTTCAGATTACTTCCTTAAGTCTTAGCCCCACACCCAAGCACTTGTTGTACCGAGAGCTCACATTTATTGAATGCTTACCTTAAGTGCTTCTCAGCATATTACACACATCCCTTCATTTACTCGTTACAACAGTCTGTTAGGTAGGCATTGTTATCCTTCCCACATTAAAGTAACTGAAACACAGAAAAACTAAGTCACTTGCCCAAGAGCACAGAGTCAAAAAATGGTGGACCCAGAATACACACCAGGCCCTCTGACACTGGAGCACAGCTCTTAGCACTGTGCCATTCAAGGGCAGACAGCATAGCTCGGTCACATGGGCGAAAGTCTCATATTATCAAAACTGTCCTTAAGGATATTTTAGGTGGAATGATGGAGAGGCTTGTATGCGGCCTCTCTAAGCAAGTTCAACTGAGCTACTTCCCCTTTTATCTTCCATTGAGCCTCTGATGAAACTTGGTACTAGGACCACATGAAGAAAGAGCAGGTTCATGTCATGTGTCTCATGTTTACCCCTGGGCACATGCTCACTGAGTGGAGTGATTGGTGGAATTACCAGGGAAAAGAAGGTTCTCTTTTCTTCTTTGCCCTGCTGTGCATGCATAGTTGAATTTGTAAGTTAAATGTCTTAATGACATGGTTTCTTTGTACTGCCCTTCAAATTTGGGCTTATTGTGTCTCCCAAAACTTAGGAAACTTGACAAACTATATATAAACTTATCACACAAATTCCAGAAGAAATGAGTTTTATCTGTGACTCATGAGCCAAAAAAAGTAAATGATCCAAAATGTTTTGTAACTGCTCCTTTCTTGGTACCCATGAGTTGATCACTGAAGCCCTTCTAGAAAACTAGCCCCCATACCATGTTAATAATTGCAGAAAGGATTAAACATGGTTGGGATTTTCCTGTCATACATGTATTTCACCCATATATTGGGAGCCTCTTAAGTGACACATTCAAAATGCCAGTACTGGGTGATGGAAGCAGGACACTTTGAAGCCTAAAAATAGAATGTAGTTCTGGAAATCATCTTGTTCTTCCTGTTTACTTCCATATTTAAGCATCCCTAGCTCCTGAGCCTCTTTTAACTTCCTCCCAAGCCTCATTTCAGTAAAGATATGTGCTGGTTCCTAGAATTGGGGACCTATCATGTGTGGAGCTTATTAAAATTGCAGAGGCTGGGCCTCCACCCTAGACCTACCCAAACTCTCTGGCAACTGATGTTTAACACACTTTGCAGTGATTCAAGGTTCCTAGGCCAACATTTGAGAACCATTAAAATGGTGGTTAAGGATATAGTGTTGGAATCAGGCCTACATATACCTCAGTTATCTCATCCGTAAAATGGGAGTCAAATGCCTTGTAGATCAAAGAGCAATTATGAGGGTGAAAGAGAGCACCCAGAAAGGTCATAGCCCAGTACCTGACACAGAAGAAATGCTCATTAATTTTATCGGTTGTTATCATTGCCATCCACACTGCCAAGTCCAGAGGAATCACAGGCTGCTGACCAGACCTGGGAGGAAGGAGGAAGCGGCTTTGTCATCACAGCCTCAAACATTGTAGAGCTCGAGGATTCAAAGCTCCTTTCTTATCAAAATGGAAATGACACAAAGCTCTGGTTATTTAAAGAAATCTAAAGAAAGACCCCTTGGAGAGACAGCTGGGCTCCAACATCCTCTAGCCTGACAGTCAAATCTAGCTTTGTCCTCGCAACATGACTCCAGCATCAGCCCAGTTCAGTGGGAATGAATTAGTTAAACCAGGGATGTAGCACATAGGGCATGAAAAGGTAATTTAACTTAATTCTCCCTTCCTGGCCCATTGGGCATTCACCATGAGATATATTGGGCACCTCAAGACAAAGAATATTAAACACAAGTCAGATAACTGTTGTTCTTCATTTCTGGTGCCCCAGATCCTGTTGTGTCCCACATCTCTTTAGGCTGAGTTCTGAGCTGCAGCTGGGCTTTGACTTTGTTTTTCTTTTGTTTTAGAATGACATGTCACATTGACCAGCTGAACACGTGGTATGATATGAAAACTCATCAAGAAGTGACCAGCAGCCGCCTCTTCTCAGAAATCCAGACCACCCTGGGGACTTTCGGTCTGAATGGATTAGACAGGCTTCTGTGCTTTATGATTGTCAAAGAATTACAGGTGAGCCTTTTGGCTTTCAGACAGGTTTTCTGCTACCCTGGGAGAGACAAGAGTAGATGAGTTAACTGTTCCTTCGTACTTTCTTATACTGACATCAGGCCCATGGATATAATTCTTACTAGGTAGCGAGAACTGGGAATTAATTAGAATTTCTTTGGCCAGTGTACTATGTCAAGGGGTAGACTGTTTTTGTGACTTTCATCCTGGGAAGATAAGACTCTTTGAAACCAGCAACTTCTCCTGGCAGGGGATGTTTCTAATAGGAACCAGAATTTGCTGCTTCCCTGTCATCCTATTTGTAGAGTTATGTCATTTAGGCCAGTCTGTGTTCTACATAACAGTTTAGATAACTGAAGTATTTGTTGATTATGTTTTATTTTTTGATCTTGTTCTAGAATTTCCTCAGTATGTTTCAGAAAATTATCCTGAGAGACAGAGCTGTGCAGGATACTTTAAAAGCCCTCATGACTGCTGTCAGCCCCCTAAAAAGCATTGTAGGTAAGTGTTCTGAAACTAACCCTAGGTAGAGAGAACACTGAAGCCTTTCCCAATTTACTAAATAGAAAACTGTATTTTACCCTTTCAGCAAATTCGAATAAAATTTATTTTTCCGCCATTGCCAAAACACAGAAGATCTGGACATCTTACCTTGAGGCTATAATGAAGGTATGTTGTGGGAGAGGGTGATAATCAATACTGTATTTTTTAATAATTATTTCCTTGTAACTTTGTTGCCACTCTTTGTTTTGTCATCAAAACAAAAATATAATACTTGAGTTTCTCATTATTTCCAGATTGATTTTTCTTCAGCTTCCTTTCAGGGGACATTTTTGACTATGCTTTTCATTGACCTAGTGTTTTTCTTTCACTGAAGAAAACTTTTTTAAATGCCTCTTGGCAAAAGATGCTTTCATACAAAGAAATAGAATCCTCCCTTAGTGATCCTCCATCCTTACATTCATTTAATAAACTGCTCTGTGAGTTTTCAGCCCTAGTATGCTCTGAGTAGCTGTTAAAGAGTACAACGTTTGTCTTCCTCCCGTCTTGCATCTGCAGATATTAGAAAGCCAAATTCTTTGGGACATAAATTATCCCTACACTGTGAATAGAATAATATGTGTCTTTGGGAGTGAGTGAAAAAGTGCAACGAGGAGATTTATTTGTTGGATGGAAATCCCAGTCACTTTAGAATCCGCTCATCTACTCTCTTGCCTGGCATTGGCTCCCAGGGACTCTCTGTCTTCTAGATACAGGGGTTATTAAAAACATCTGTCTTTCCAAGACATTCAACAAGCTTTGTTGAACACCTGCTATGTACAAAGCATTGTCAGTTGCTGTGAGACACAGAGTTAAAGAAAACATTAACTGTCTCCTCCGAAAGGCTACTGACAATCTGATAAGAAAGAGTAGACTTCCTGGTAGAAAGCTGATTCATGGTTACAAGTATCACATACCATGGAAGAGTCTGGGCTGCAATGGGAATTTGGAGAAGTTCCATTCTCCTATTCCCAATTAAATGAGTCGCTCATTAGGACAGTACTCATTGGTGCCTCAGCCAAATTCACAATTTATTTCCCATAATTTTAGTGATAGTTTGGGGGCTTTATTTCAATTTGGAAATGTGAATGGAATAGGTAACACAAGAAGCCATTGGCCCTGCCCGATGTCCTCTCGTCATAAATGTCTGGCATTCCCTTAGCCAGGTGATTGTCAGAGATTGAGAGCTTCACAGGCCAGCTTTCTATTGCTGGGGAACCATTAGGAAGGACTGAAGAATTGCCTGAGGTTGGACAGGCCTGAGTCTTACCTCTCTAGGAGGCTGAAGCTGATGTCAGGGGTACTTTGAAGAGGCGTGGGGTTTCCCAATTACAAGCCTCCCTTAGTCGTAATTGCTGGTAATTCAGTAGTAGCCAAGCATTGGCGTCTAAGTCAATGGTCTTTACATGAAACCCCAAGGACAAATTTATCTTGTCTTGAATTAGGGCCCTTGTAATCACTAAACCAGTGCTAATGGCCTGGAACAGCAATGGATATAATTCTGCACTATTAAACAGTGACAGTAGCCACATGGAGTTACTGAGCACTGAAAACGGAGTTTGTGGGCATGAAGAACTGAATTTTATATTTTATTTCACTTTGATCAGTTTAAATGTAAATGGCCATTAGTGGCTAGTGGCTGCTGTATTGATCAGTCAGATTCTAGAGAAAACATGGAGAAAGCAATCAAAACATCTCTAAATAGGCAAACAAGTAGGTAAAATGAGCTTATCACCTCCAGGCTCCTTAGCCACTCCAGAATCTTTTTAAAGGCTTGTGGTAAGTAAGCCTTAAAAAGAAAATCTTGGTCACCAAGGTTCAACATGCTTTAAATAAGAACAAGGTATGTTAAAATGCCTTTGTTTCTGTTTCCATTTCTAGACTGGTATCTTCAAGAAAATTCTTGACATAGAGTATCTAAAATTAAGCAAGGAGTTACATGGGCCAGATACAAGTTCAGAGGGAGGTTTTTGAATGGTCTAAGAGAACCCTCTATTTTCTTGGCCTTGCCATAGTCTAATGTTTAAATAATGCTTTTCTATTAATAAAAGGTTTCTTACTTATAAATAGCATTCTTTGGATTGAATTTTATTTTCTTCACATAAGTAGAATAATAGTCTAGTAACAATGGTGACCAAAGGTTATTTGAGGCCATTTAACACTTGTAACTGTAGGCTACATTTATCCAAATACCTTTTCTTTGCTCTTAGAAAAGGCCACTGTTTTTTTTTTATTGAAGTATTGTTGATGTACAATCTTACATTGGTTTCAAGTATACAACGCAGTGGTTCAACAGTTACCCATATTAAATCCTCACCCCCTCTAATGCAGTTACTATCTGTCAGCATAGGAAGATGTTATAGGACCATTGACTATATTCTTGCTGTACTACTCTCCCTGTGACCAACTTATTTTATGATTGAGAATTTTTGTAAGGCCACTCTTTTCTTTTCTTTTTTTTTTTTATCTGCTCCCAGCAACTCACAGAAAATGTGTTCATTTCCTCCTCATTGTTGCTGACATTATAAACAGCCGTGCTTCCTATTCCTCTTCTCCCCCTTGCTAACCTTTTAGGGATAGCTTTCCTAGAATAGAAAAGGTGAAATTTACTAGCATAAAAACTTAGAGTATACTAATGGCTTTATGATGCCAACAAATTCAGCTTGCTTCAATCATATCTCCAAATATCATTTATGCTCATTACTACTTGGAAATTATGGTGGCTGAGCCATCAGAGTCACATAACTATCACAAGTCTGTTTTCTTCATAGTTTGAGAATTATATTTTGTTACAATTGTCTCCCACTATTGTCATGTATGTTTTATTTTGTATGTTTAAAAGAATTACTCCAAGACAGTCTCCATAGGCTTCACCAGGTTTCCAAAGAGGTCCAAGGTCAAAAAAAGAAAAATGGGTGAAGAACCCCTAGAATAAGGGTTATCGTTAAAAGGCCTTCTTGGAAGATTTTATGTAGACTATTTTATAACCCAGATTATTACATGATCTGTAATCCTGAGTGATTTTAGAATATTAGAGTAAAATGGCATCCTTAGGACTTGAGAAAATTCAGTTTAGGACAAAGCAAGTGGGGCTTCTCATTAACAGCTACTAAACTTGGACAACTTATTCCAAAAGATCAAGAGTTTCAACACAGACATCTTTAGTACCTGAACAGCTGAACATTGGTGGACCCACTTTGTAAAATATTTGACTTTGGGGAATATCTTGAGGTTGGCAGGAGTCTATCCAGACATTCCTTGAAGGGTCCCAGTGTTGTGATCCTTCCAATAGAAATTGTCATTTTGTGTTTGCCTCCTACAATCACTTTGAAATGCTTCTGTTCTCCGTGTTCTTTCTCTTGCTCATTTGTAGGTTGGGCAGATGCAGATTCTGAGACAGCAGATTGCCAATGAATTAAATTATTCTTGTCGGTTTGACTCCAAACATCTGGCAGCTGCTCTGGAGAATCTCAATAAGTAAGTGCTAGTGTTTGAAATGGCCGTGTGTGGGCCTGGATTGTTGTCATAAATGGCACCCGTTTCTTTAGTACCTACTCTTTTAAGTTCTTTTTGAGTAAGAAGTCTTTCTGAATTTATAGGCTTCCTTCCCAAGAATTACCAAATCAGTCTTTAAAAGACTCCTTCCTCAGTATTGTCCCTTGGTGCCTCTCTCTCCCTCCCTCCACCCCTCTCTGCTGATGTATTCATTTATTCACCCAATATATATTGATCACTTAATACACACCAGACACCGTGCAGGGAGTCGCACTGACTGAGAGAGCAATTATTACCCATTTCCATAGGACAGAGTCACTGACCATCCAGAGAGCAGTTAGAGGTGTGTTAATTACCCGGAGTGGCTGTGGGCCCACAGCCTCTGCCTCACCAGCAACTGCTCTTGTTTCAAGCCTTCTCCTTAAACAGTCTGTGCTTCTCAGCACAGGACAAAGTCAGTGTAAGCAAGTCAGTGCTTTTGACAAAGTAGGTATTGAAAACATAAGTCAATTCATAAAAATTCGAATGGTGAAAGCACTTGATTTAACTCCAAAAGATAAAGTAATTCTGGATCAGATTTTCCACTTAAAACCAATCACAGGTATAGAAATTGAAAATAAGAAGGATCAAGCCCTCATTTTACAGATGAGAAAACTGAGGCCCTGAAAGATTCTTTCATAGCCTGTAGTAACCGTTGTCTGAATACCGTTACTCTCTAATGCTTATCACTCTTGTTCTTTCTCCTTCGCCTAGGGCTCTCCTAGCAGACATCGAAGCCCACTATCAGGACCCTTCACTTCCTTACCCCAAAGAAGATAACACACTCTTATATGAAATCACAGCCTATCTGGAGGCAGCTGGCATTCACAACCCACTGAATAAGGTTCATAATTAAAATATATAATGGTGTGCTGGGAAACCGTGTGGCGCAGAAGGTGATTTGGCCCAGGTACAGATCACTGGGCTGAGACACTGGAAGAACCTGGGTCCCAGTCCCGGTCCCAGAGCCTCCATTCTCCCAAGTTCCCCCCTTTCTGAGTTCCAGTTTCCCTGGTGGAATATGAGGGTGATCCTACCTTCCCTGCCTGATTCAGAGCTGGGGGAATCAAGGGATACAATGTTCGAGCTCCCTAAAAAGCAAAAGGCACTGTATCTGTAAGAAATTAGTTTTAGGTTTGTCTGGCATTTGATGTTTGAACTGCAACTGACTGGTGGCCATGATCCTTCTTGCCCAAAAAATGCTTCCCTTGGTGGCTGACAGCAGTCATAATCATAATCTGGGGCTAAACACTCTTCTCTGCAATTCTGATTTCCACAAACCTCTGAGAACAGAAAGGTTTTTCACAAGTTGGTGTCAGGTCTCATTTGCTGACAAAACTTGCCATGACATAAGACTCTTTATACTTCTGTGAGTATTCATGTTTTGATGCAGCAGTACTGGTGACTTTGATTATAGGGTGAGACCCTGGGAAAAGTGAAGTTCTGAAATCTCTGCGATCCCCTGGGTTTTGGGTAAAGGATTATGAGCCTACGTAGCAGCTGACATTACTCTGAGGGCTTATTACATGCCAAGCACTGTGCCAGCCCTGACCATGGCTGATTCCACCTGATCTCACAGCAGCTGCATCTGACGTGCCACTGTCGGATTGGCCCGGAGGCTGGGAGGCTGGCGACTCCCCCAGGGCTCCACACTAGCAAGCCTTGGAGCCAGGCCATCACACTGGACCCCCACCAGTGTCCACACTGGAATGCCCCCCTGCCTCCCAGGGAATTGAGGCTGGCTGGGTAGACCCTGACTACCACGGGAACTGGGCAGGAGACTGCTCTGTGACGTTGCCCAGGGGACAGCAAACAGCGCACAAGACATCACCCACTTTTCACTGATGAACTATTGCTCACTACTCTATGGACCGCTGCTCCTCCTTTCTGCCTCTGCCCTCCCCCCGTCCCCCGCCCTTTGCCTTAACTATGGTATCTTGCTTTCCCCCACTTGCTCATCACCCTTTGTCCCCATCCCATTTTTAGTGACATTAAGAGGATTCAGAGGGAAAGTAACTGCTAATCGCTAAGCAAAGTTGTTCCCTTCCCAGAAGGGCTAATTATTTTATAGGTGTTCATGTTTGGGAGGGCAGTGATGTTATATAAAACTCAGAAGTCAGTAAGTTAATGGAACCATTCTAGTCTTAGGTAGTCTGAAGAGTAAACTGAAATATAATG
>JAVSCE010017698.1:0-32700 GCA_032199065.1 Smutsia gigantea | reverse complement strand
AACTGCCTGGGCAATTGGTAAGTTGTCAGTTGGGAAGTAGAGACGTTCACAGGTTCAGAATTGAAGCTTGGTCCTTAAAATGAATGGGAAGCATCTGGCTGTTTTGCCGTCGGTCGGTAATGATGCAGCCGCGTCACACACCCAGATGTGATTCTACATTTCTGCAGCTGTTCTGCGGGGAGTTTCAACACCCAGAACATCTGCTGCTGGGACTCTGTGCTACGATTCTCACTCCAGCTCTCTGGGTTCTTATTCTTTTCCCAGAAAATGTACTTTCTTCCCACTCAGTATTCTCCTATTTTCCAAAGGTGTTATTCCCAGCAAGGGGATACCCACCAAATGCTATGCAATGTGGAAATGAAATCCATATCATCTTCAAAATTCACAGCCAAACCAAGAGGGTGTGACACTAATTCATTTTATGGGGTTTGATGAGATAGAACATAACAGCCAGGCAAAGAATTCATACTTTACGGCACACATGGAAGAAATGGCTATAATGAAGTCACTTCTGAACATTAAACACAATTGGCAGAGGAACACTTTTAAAGTCCAAAATGTTTATATCTGGGATATTTGTCGGCACCATCAAACTGCATGCGTAAAGCACTCTTAGCATGCCTATTTGGTAGATAAAAGACCCTGTTAAGGCATGACTTCTCGAACATTTTAGGTGATATTATAAACTCTCATAATAGTTTTGAAGAACAACAGGAAATATTGAGTCATAAAATATTCATGCATTTTGACCCAGAAATTTCTGGGAATTTATCCTAAGGAAGTATATGGAAAAGTCATATTATAAAGATGCTTATCCTGAGAATTACTACAGTGAAAAATGGATCTGATCTAATGGAATATGGAAATAGTTAAATAAATATGGTGTCTCTACTTCTATAGGATACCTGGAAAACAAATGTGAGGGACTGAAATATTCCAGCTGCTCGGGCAGAAATTAAAAAGATAGTTACTGAAGCTAATAATAACATGGGAAATGCTTCTGACATACATTAAGTGGAAAAGCAAAATACAAAGTTGTTTGCATGTTATGCTTAGAATCATATCAAAACTTGGCCTTTGAAAATGACCCAATGTAATTGCTCTTTAAACAATAATAGTGACTGTGCCTGAGTGGGAGAACTATGGGCAATTTTCTATTCTCTGTTTTCCTAACTATGTATGAAGGGGTTATATTACTTGAGTCAATAAAAAGACAAAGAAAAAAATGCATCCTTATGGTATGACCTAGATGTGAAATCTGCCAAGGCAAGTGAGTGCAAAGAAAAGCAACGCCAATGGAGTCTGTGGCATATCATGAAAGGAAATCTGGGGCCAGGGGACATCAGATGGAGACCTGTTTCTCCAGGACAGCCCAGCTTTCTGCCTATTTTCTCCAGTTTTAAGGAATCCAAAGTGAAATCAACCCAAGATTCTGAGTTTCACCTGCCAAGAGTTGGAAACACGATGACAGCCCAAAAGAAAGCCAGTTCTGCATGGGACGAAAGTTCATGAATGGGCACACCTGGGCACACTTATCCTTAACTCCAGTGATAGAGAAACCTGGAACAGGGCTCTTCTTTTTGGTTCCGCCAGGTAATTCTTCCAAGTCCCTGAAATTCGGGAACATGAATACTGCACTTGAGTTCTCCCCACACCCAAATGTCTTTGCCAGCCGCATATTAAGGCTGAAGGAGAAAACAGGTTCAAATAACATTACTTTGGGCCTACTCCTTTTTTAATACTGCTCTGAAATTTTTAATAGTACATTGATTTCTTTCAATATCCCAAAATAAGTTGCTATTTCTTAGCATTTTGAAGGACAGCTTTAATTTAGGAGAGAAAAGGGATAATTGAATGATAATAAACTGGTGAGCGTCAGGATTTCTCGGGGAAATGCTGATGCAGCATCACGGCCCTAAGCACACCATTATAATGCTTTGATTTCCTGTCATGGCAGACAGTTCAAAAACTGAAAGTAAATAGGAGACATGGAAAATCAATGTGAGGTGCTGAATCGTTCCAGCTGCTGTAGGCCTGCTAATTGTATCATACTTTTATGGAGACATTCAGCTCAGCATTGCCAAGGGCCCACATCCGGAGGCCAGCGTCTGCCGCCCTACTGGAGATGCTCTTCTCCCCTGGCATCGCAGTCACTGCAAAGGGACAAGCAAAGCCTTCTTGGAAGACCAACTCTCCGAGGCAAAATCCAGAGGATGTCATGTCTTTCGTTGCCATAGAGATAAAAGGTGCTGGGAGCTGGAGAGAGGCCACTCAAGTGACAGGAAGCGGGTTAGTCAGTATGCACGGTGTGAACCTGAGGAAAATGAAAGTCTGCTCTCCGTGGGTGGCCAGGCCTTGGCAGGCTGAGAGGGAAGAGCTGAGAAGAGACACGAGACCCCAGGGAGCAGGCAGACAGCCGCAATGCTAGTGAGCGCCAAGGACAGGTCTTAAAGCTGTGTGAAGTGCCAGGCCACCAGGGAGCCACAGAGGATTTCCACGACAGAGTCCTTTGAGCACCTACTCTCTTGCCAGGGCAACACAAGGACGCTCAGAGCACTTCACACACTTCATGGACTGTTTCAGTGAAAGCCCTTCCACATTTCCCTGTAATTTGGACCCTTCCAAAGCCCTTGCTGGTTTCCCTTCCTCCTCTCCATCCACAGCCTTTCCTTTTACTTCTCTCACATACTTCCAGAAGTTTCCAACTCTCCCTTTTGTCCCACCTTTATGCCTGCTAGGTCTAGCTTCTTTACCCAGGCATCTACCAGAAGTTTCCAACTCTCCCTTTTGTCCCACCTTTATGCCTGCTAGGTCTGGCTTCTTTACCCAGGCATCTACTACATCACAATTCGTTCTCCTTCCCTCTCTTAGTTTTTCTCTCTACATCACCTCCTTCCCATTTACGTCTTGCTATCTTTTTCTAACTGTAGCTTCTGACACAAATAGCTGGATGGAGGAAAAATTCAGTGCCTGTCAAAGATGCTTTCAGACATTTCCTAATGTCTAGTCCCTGCTGGCCATCTCCCCCCCTGTGACAGGGTGTGTCACAAGTGGCCTGGGCCCAGGCCTCCAATTTTTAAGGTCTGTGTTCCTCAGAGAGCCTGCAAGGGTTCTACACAGATTTTATAGTAATCCCATTATTTAAATATGTATTTCAAATGTGTGACACCTATCTCATACTCTCTCCTGCCACCCCACAAAAAACTTACACACTTTAAGTAAATTAAAAGTACAATTACATTTAAGTGCAAATACATGTAAATATGTTTATACATAAGTGTAATATATGTAAATGCATATTGCACTATATTTTTGTGTAAATTAAATATAAACTGTGAGTTTGAAAACTTACACATTTTAACACATTGTGAACTTATACCGACCAAGTAAATTGTTTTGTGCAGATTTGGAAATAAAGATTTTCCTATGGTTTCTAGTAACTGTGTCATTGATTAGAAACATTGTAGGACTGCACTGGTATTTTTATAAATTTGGGCCTGGGCATGGCTGTTCATATAAATTGTGTAAGTACAGCATTAAAGTGCATGAGTGAAGGGCCCGACTAAGTGCCAAGCAAGATCCCTTCATCAGCTTGGGTCACCCTCTCTTTGCAGGGCAATTGCTCTGGTACAGTGATAAGCCAGGTTGTCCCTGGCTTAGTCACAGATGTTTCTAGCTCTCTAGAACCATTTAATGTCCTAGTTGCTTTTTGAGTGGGCTTTTCTACAAGAGCAATTTTACCATTTACTAAGTATCATCAGTGATGCAACTTTAAAATATAAATTTCCCGCTACTTCTCATGCATGAATCCACATCAGTTTGGTGAAGGAGCTCTCCTAAAATCACAAAGCCAGTTGTCAACAAACATAATTTGCAACTACTTAACTGAGTGAAGCTGCTGATTCCAGATGCTGACCTAACTCTGGGACCATTATCTGTAACCCCCAATTTCTAATGTCTGTGTTCATTCAAATACCTTCATTTTCATAGTTTACCGAAATTTGAAATAAAACAAATGTATATTAATAAATTGTCATTTAATCAGCTTTCCATATTGTGGTTTCCATTTAGATTTCATTTGAAAAGAAATGCTTTGCTACAAAGAAAAAGTTGAGAACCACTTTTTCTCAGCCTCCTCTTCTCAGCCCCACTGACAGTGCCTGGTTTTCCAGACTATTCTCTGCTCCCTAGTCTCCTCTTTTCAAACTTGATCCCACAACTCCAACCTGATACATAGACTCACACTGAGACGGTCATATCTAAAAATGATTTAAGGGGTTGCTCCTGCATGGAGAAGGAAAATGGGAGGGAGATTCGAATTTTACCTTGAACTCTTCAAGTCCTATGAATCAATGTAAAGGAACAAATCATTCACTAGAGCAAACTCTAGGCACTTGGATGTCCAGAAGAGCCTAGCCAAGGCAACCCTTAGTCAATCTTATACCTTTTCTGTGTTTCTGAAACTACCATCTGAGATGACTAGTACCAGAACCATTTGTGAGGGGCTTATTAAAAAGGCTACGACCTGAAGCTGCCTCGTGAGCAACTTCCTCAAATAATTCTGAGCTTTGAAGTTTCGAGGGTCACTGCTGTCAATCTTCTGCACATGTGTGTAGAAAGCAAAGGCTTGAGTGGGGACGTTGCCTGTCATCTCTTTGCCTCGGTTGAAAAATACAGAGGCATCCCAGGGAGGCATTCAAATAAAGAGAGAGAGTGTACAAAATCTAGTGAGCAATTTTGAAAAGGAAAAGAATTCCAATTTCCTTTCTCTAGCTCTGAGTTCATTGTCCAGCAGCAGCATAGCAGAAGTAGGTTGGGGACAGTCTGAACAATGCAAGAAGCCCAGCTCCTGACCCATGTGGAGGAAATGGTAACACGGAAGGACAGGGTGTGCAGGGCAGTAAATGCAGACACACCGACAGGCCACCGGAACAGCATAGATACATGGAATCCTGTTCCGTCTGCCTGTGCAGAAAGGGTTTCTGGGATGCTCTCGCCTTTCATCCCTTCTCCCAGGCAGGCCCAGAATTCCTGAAAGCCTCAGGCTGGAAGCTCTTGAGCAGAACAAGCGCTTCCCCTGCCCTGGCACCTCCTCAGGCTGTCATTTGTTCCTCCTCCTTCCTTCATAAAAAACCACCATGCACTCCAAAAGAGTAACTAGGACACTTCGTTTTTATTCCACATGCATCCCATTTGTCTTCAGTAGGTTCTTCCATAATCTCATCATTATTGCTATGGCCCTCAGAGGACAGCTGACTTGCATTAATCAGCCAAGCCCCTCATCGCTCACCAGATTCTTTACATTTTTACCATACCCTGGGGCATCCTAACTTACGTGAAAAATTAATAAACCTCCCCCCTCTTATCTTACCTTATTAATGTCTGTCTTTGTAACCCATTATCCCCGCATATCATCAGAGCTCACTGGAGGGTGCAGTGGTCACCATCTCGCTCCCCTAATTCTCTCCTGAAACTGGAACACCCCCTCAAATGGCCAGAAAGAAAATGGCCTGCCTGGGCCAGCAGGGTGTTTGTTTACCAGCTCCATGGCACAATGCACCGAAGGCAGGAGAATTCTTGGCCGTCAGCGCCAGGCCATTAAGGCTCCTTAAGTTGTTCTCTTCTCACCCACCCCTTCATCCCTCTCTTTTGTGCACCCTAGTAAATCTGACTCATTAGCTTTAGATGTTTTGAAATACTGGTACATTAATCACTTGTGTTTGCACACTGTTTATGGGGGTTGTTGGTCATGGTCTGTAGTTATACTGGCTGTCTCCCTTGCTTACTTAAAGGTACAATCCAATTGAAAATAAAGATTTTTGCAGGTTTGCTCATTACACACAATGTCGGCAGCTGGTGAGTGTCTTTTGCAATTCATCAGAGGCCTCCCAGACCACCTGCTCTCAGCATCCTGCAAACAGCTGGCTCCGGGTAAGTACCATAAGCTATTACCTTATACAGCAAATAAATAAATAAATGGATGGATGGGTAGACAAATAAATAAATACATTGAACTGTCAGCCTTGAAGCATTCCTTTTTGAAGGGAAAAGTCCATTCTGAAAAGGGAAAAATATCTCTAGCCCAAACCTTCAGGTGCCATTTAAATGAACAAAGAGGGAGGGAGGTGAAAGCCCCAGAACTCTGAGTGGAAATATTTTGTCATTTGAGTACCAAGGTGGTTGAGAAAAGGACTCTAGTCAGTCAGGCTGTGTGGTTTCATGGAAAGAATGGGGATGGGTGGGGGGCAGTGGTGGTTGAATTGAATAGCCTGATTGATTTTTCTTTTCTTTTCTAAAAAAGTTAGAGGGAGGCTTGGGGGAGTTTGAACTAAGGCTACCAGATGTCCCAGGATTAAGAAGCCAGTCCCTGTTTCCAAGATCTTCACCACTTTAGATGTTTGCAACTTTTATCCTGCTTTTTGACCTTGAGGATGACTCTCTGGCTGGCTGTGCCCTGCTCCTGTCCTGACCCTGTAGCCTGAGAGCCTAGGGGCAGTGGGGGCAGGAACCAAACTCTGGCCACACAGCCAGGCTTTTGCCGGGAGGAAGGATGGGATTCAGGAACAGAGGAGCTCTTGGCTGCACTGCAGCAGAGACTGGCGGCAACACAGGAGCTGGAGAATGGCTGGGAACTGGGCTGGGTGGGGAGGTGGCCCGGGGTCTGAGCATTCAGCAGGGTGTCATTTTGAGAGATTTCTGAGGTTTATCACAGGCAGCCTGAGACTTCCCTGGAGTCTGCTTGGAAACTTTTTATAATTGGGCTTGGGTCTTGCAAACATCACCCAGTACAGCTGTGATTCCCCCAAAATCATTTACTTTGGTCTTCATGAATTAATTGAAATTTAGCTATGTCTTTTGACTTGGCCTTGCAAACTGGAAGGGCATTCTGCCTCAGACAGGCACTTACCTGACTCCCCGCTTATGAGCTTCTCCAATCAAATGCCTGAATGATGCAGTTAGAAATCATGATTTTTACCTTATATCTGGTTAAATTCTACTATTTAAAATATTAGATATTAAATAATAAAGACATCGAATTATTAGATACTAATAATTGGAGATATCAATTAGAATTAATAGTTAAGATTTGAAATTAAATAATAAAGCCTTCCACAGCTTTACTTTTCATTACTTTTTTTTAGCAAGAGTGTCTATGGGTTGAATTAATACGGGGAAGTGTTTTCCATTTTACCAAATTGCAAAGGTGAACATGAAGCTATAACTACAATCCTAAACTTTTCATCCTTAAATCCCTGAAGAACTACTGGCGGCTCGGTGTGGTGGAAAACCAGAAGCCCCAGCATCAACCTGGGGGTTTATCAGAAAAACAGACTTCCTGAATCAGAATGTACAGTTTAACATTTAGGATCTCCAGGAGGCTTGTTTGCACATTACAAGGTGGCAGCACCGCTCTCGGGTGCCCTGGATTCTTTCAGGCCAGAAGCATCTGACAGAGACCACCACAGCCATATTGATACTCAGGCGATCATAAGAATTTCAGTAAGAAAATGCAAACCGAGCCATTTCCTCACCTGCTCCAGGAACCACAACGCCCTGTTTTTGGAGAGGCAGCACACAATGTGGTAGAAAAGAGAGGATGTGGAGTCAGAAAAACCTGGGCTTCCTTTCTGGCTCAGGGGGGACCCTGGCTTGTGAGTCACCCTGCTGAGGCTTCATTTCCTCCCTTGAGAATGGAGATAAGAGCAACCGCGATGCCTACCCGCCCACAGCGACCGAGACGAGGCGGTCTTTCATGCACAATCACACAGCGAGCTCCACGTGTCACACACATGGAATTAAGTCATAGCTGCCACAGCTGTTAAGTGCCGGGGAAGCTGGCATTGGAACCACTGGGTCCACCAATAGAACGAGAACGAGGACCCCAGCCTGACGCGGGTGGACAGACAGGCCCGGGAGCCACCAAAGCGGCAGCCTCTCATGTTTTGACTGGTGGACGGGAACACACTGGTTGGTGCAAAAGCTCTGGCCCCTGGGAAACATGAGGGAAAATAAATAAATAAATAATAAATAAATAAATAGTAGCTAATGCTGAGGGCCTTTGATTTATTGAAGAAAGATTATGACAAACTCAGGATGATCATTCAACAACTCAAGCAAACCTGAGGAGGCCCAAAGACCTTACAGACAACATTTCAGCAAATGGTAATCTCTCGTAGCCAGGGGACAGACAAAGAATGATCAGGCTGGGAACTTCATCACAAGAGCAGCAGAGTTTCAGAGAAGATGAAATTCTCCTGCTGGAAGGGTTCCTCTGCTGAGATCAGGACCCTACTAGGGAAAGCGTCTCTGATCCTGAGATTTGGGATGGGGTATATGTTAGCTCCCACGCTCCCACGGCCTCTCTGGCCCACAGAAGAGACCCACCCCCCTTCGTTAGAAGTAGTGACCCTCAACTGGCCTGAAGACCGTTCAGAGGTCTCACATGGGGCAAGTGTCTCTATCAGCATGTCAGGCACCCCCAATGCCACCCCAAGTTTGATGGTTTGCTAGGAGGGCTCACAAGGGTTCAGCAGATCATTGAACTCATGGTGAAGGTTTATTACAGCCCAAGGATGAAAAGCAAAATCAGCAAAGGGAAAAGACACAGGGGTGAAGTCCAGGGCAAACCGGGTGCAAGCTTCCAAGGGTTTTCTGCCAAAGAAGTCACAGAACACACCTCACTGACCCAGCCACATGCTGAGACAACAGGTGCGAAGTGCTGCCAGTGGGGGAAGCTCATGAGAGACTCAGCGCCCAGAGTTTTCACGGGGGACGGGTCACAGTGGCAGCCTCTGCCTGGCACACGGCCATGCCAGGCTCCCAGAAGGAAAGTGAGTGTTCCGCATAAACCACATTGTTGGTACGGAGAGTCTAGGTGCAGTGAGCCACTCTTACTAGTACTGGGAATGGTGGGAACCCTCCCAGATTCCGGGTTCCCAGATGCCAGCCAAGGAAGCAGGCCTTTTGAAGGACAGCGGTCACACTTCTCCATCCCGGAGCTAGACCTTGGGACCATTTCTTCCTTTTCAGATGATGCAGTATCTTTGTGAAAAGAGGGCACAGGACTGACATGGCCAGAGGAAGGGGCTTCTTTCCCTGGGTGCACCGTGCCAACAGATCAGCATGCACGAGGCCCGGTGTACTCACGTCCCCAGCCCTCGTGAGCCGACTCCAGCCTCCTCCCTGCACTTTTCAGCGATCTTCTCCCCCACCCTCCTGCAGACCAGCTGAAGCTGGGCCTTCTAGTAGGTTTCTTCACCCCCAGCAGACTCTGTGCTCCCGCGGCAGCATGCCCCCTCCAAGATGACCTGGATCTCAGCCTTCCGGGAAGAGGATGGAGGAGCTGTGTCCCCTAAGCTCGTAGTGCCTTCCTTTAGTCATGCTCCCTCAGCCCTCGCAGTACCAGCTGTGTCCCACACATGCTGTATTCCTTAGCGTCCTCTCACTCCTTTTTGTAGTTGAGCATCTTTTACTAATCAATAATACTTTAGTTTAAATTTCTCCATTCAAATTACTTCTGTGATTTCTGTCTCCTGATTGGACCGTGATTTGATTTGATGCCATGTCTTAAAAAAGACAATGCTTGTCCCCACTGCACCTGCTGAGAACCAGACAGATGACAAAGTTACATTTCAGCACTCCCGCGCTGGGATGTGCTGGGTCAGGTGTGGCAAGATCCGGTCAATATGTGCCAGCAGGAGTGGAAAAGGTATATATCGGAGTGGACACTGGGAGGCAGGGGCACAGGACACCAAGGTGAATAAAGGGGAGTTTATGAGCTGGGGCGCTCTCCCTTCACGTACAATTCAAGGCAAATACTCCACTGCTAGCATGGCTCTTAGAAGCTTCGGAGATGTGATGACTCATGTGAATGGCCCAGTGAATTAGAAACAGCAACACTGACATGGCCAGTGGTCTGGAAAGGGATCTCGAGGCTCAGAGAAGTGGGCAGTGTTAGAGGGGATACACCAGGTAAGTCTGGAAACCCCTGCCAGCCAGCAGTGTGCCACAGGAGGGACCAGAGGATGCCCTTTTACCAAAGAGGTCAGGAAAGCGCTGGTGAAAGGGACATCAGCATTACCGAGGAGGTTAGTGGCCTCTGTTGCCAAGGCTGAGAGTAGGAAACACCATTATGGAACTGAGCTCACTGAAAACAGTGGGAATCCTGAAATTAGAGGACCAGCGGCAGCGCCTCACCCCTGGAGGCAAGGTGAGCACAATTATCAAAATGAAAGCAGGGTCAGAGGCGCATCCTGGGACCCTCAGAGAGCAGCGGAGATGGGAAATAGAATACAGCGTTCCTGGGGCAAGATTGATGAACAGCCAGCAAGGGTATTGCACAAATTATCCAACTAAAAGAAATCAAGAATGAATGATCAAGGGTCTGCACGCAGCTGCCCAAATAGAAAGTCAGGATCGCTTGCCAGGCTTCTGGACCTGAGCCAATGCTCATTTTCAGAACAACTGATAGAGAAGTCAGGCCCCCCAGAAAAAAGACATTGGAATTGCACAGCAAGTGTATTCAGTAGAAATTCTCTCAGTCTTCCCCAAAGTGACCTGCAACCATTTACTCAGGTATACGCCCAATAGGAAAATGGGAACTTCCAAGAACAGTTGGACCCATAGTCTGAGTTGCCTTTGACTCTCAGAGACCCAAAGCACCATTGTGCTGCCCATTTATAATCGAGGAATATGGACTCCAGTCACGAGCCAGGTACAGCTCACAATGGGCCCACTGGGTCCACAGGCCCAGCCAATGATCATTCCCCTGCACCCAAACATGTCACTGGAATGGACAGACATGATGAATGACAGAACTCTTACATCGGATTCTTGATCTGCAGGGCAAGAGCTATTGTAATGGGGAAAGCCAAGTGGAAGCCTCTGGAATGTCCCCACTGGCCCCCACCCAAGACAGTAAATATCAAACAATACCATATCCCAAGGGAGGTGGCAAAAATTAGTACCACTGTCATAATTTTAAAGAATGCAGGGATGGTGACTGCCATGATATCCCCATTTAATGCACACTCTAGCCCCTACTAAACCTGTGCTCATCATGGTGAAGACAGGGGACTCCCACTGGTAGCGTGCTGGTACGTAGGGAAGAGCTGGCTCCTCAGGAGTCAAGAGATGCTTGTTTTGCTTGTTTTGTAGTTTTTGCCAATTTCCTTGATATCATGCTCCCACCAGAGGATTAACAACCACACCACAGGGCTCCTGCAAATGTAACAATGGGCTCTCACCGGCCAGGGTGAGGCCGCGCCAGCACACAGACTGCCACAGATCTAACTAAGTCGGAGTCTCCATGGCAGCTGCTGCACTGGGTAGGGTAACTTCAGCACAACCTATGGCATGCATACCACTATTAAACTGGCTAAATTTTTTTCCCATCCTATTAGAAAGAAGGCTAAGAAGCAGCTCATATTCACAAGGGACAATGATAGCATGCAGGTATGGTCTTCCCCCAGGGCCTTTGTTAACTCTCTGTGAACACCCAGGGCCTGACATAATATCATCCAAAAGGACTTGGACATTCTGGAGATTTCACATGGACCCACAGAACGCCACATAGGTCCACAATATCAGTGATCTTGTGCTCATCAGCTGGGTTTGTAGAAAGTGGCAAGGACTTCGGAGTATCTTGACAAGAGACACGGGCTCCAAAGGTAGAGGATAAGCCCCAGGGAGATTCAGGAACCCACTCTGTCAATGGAGAGTGTTTAGGGGCCAAGCAGAGTGGGGCACAGTGAAACATTCTTCCAGAGTAAAAGACAAATCACTGTACTTTAGACCTTTTAGATGTATTATGTTGCAGGTGCCATCAGCAGGGCTGCCCGGGCCACACGATCCAGCGGAGTACATGTGGCAGGAGAAAAGCACCACCATGCTAAGTTTGTGACACAATATCCCACTGGGATCTGCCTCATTCAAGGCTGTCTTGCCCCTGCTGGATCAGCCTGTAGTCAATGACTAGCCGTGGTAGGGCTACAGAGTCTTAGCCCTTGCTTCAACTTGAGACAATCTGAAAAGCCCTGCCCCACCAAAGTTCCCCCAACCCTGGGCTCCTGCAAAGGCCCCAGAGAGTCACTGCAGCCCTCTGCTTGCTCCTGCCATCCTCACATCTTTGCAGATGTGTCTCTCTGGAGCACTCCCCAAGAAACCCTGGGTGGGTAACCCTCCATCTCAGACTCTTTCCAGGGACTCCAGGGGAGGTCTGAAGCCTTTAGAGTAGTTCTGTCTTTAGAGTAGTTCTGCTTTCCTTGTTTTACTTCTTGTTATCAGTATTATGGGTACTGTTTAATGCTTCCTGGTATGATTTCCTTAACATGAAAAAAATGGCAAAAATAGAATTGCTCAGTGTCTCACACTTGAAGGGCTACATTGGGTTTATTTCCTTATAATAAACCATTGCCTGCTGAAGCTTGATCTAGAGTTTGGACTTTGACACAAAGTCCAGGATGGAAAATAGGTTATCTTTTCACACACCACTGGCAGAGCCTTCCAGCAGAATTTCAAGAAGTGTTCTGAGGTCATATTCATCACAAAAATCAGTATAATCAATTAATCTTAATTAATCAACTTAGTTAATTTAACTTAATGATGTCAACCCTGAGTAGGAAAGGAGGAGTGGCAGCATATGTGACATATATTTGCAGAACTGTTCTAGGAATTGTAAAAGGCTAAATAATGGGAATGGGCATGAGCAGATAAAGACATGAGGGTGAAATTCAGAACGGCTACAGAATCCGACGTCTCAGGAGAAGCACGGGCCACTTTTCTGGAGCAGAGCCCCTGGGTTAGAAGCAAGGCAGAACCCTTTATGATAAAACAGATGGCCCTGCAAGTATTAAACCGCGTGGCATCAGATTGGAGGCAGCAGGTGCCTCCGTGTCCTGGAGGGTGCTGACCAGGTTGCTCTAGAATCCAGCCACAACTGGGATACCAAATGCAGATTCCTTCAGAGATGGGGGTGACCTAAGACGTTCCCGGAACAGGAAGGCTCACGGAATTGACCCCAACAATCCTAAAGAGAGAAACACCCATCCCACTTGGAACCCAAAAGAATCAGCTAAGAAGCTGAAAGTTTTTAGGATTATTTTAGGATACCAAAAGGTGACTATTACAAAATAAATAAATGTATAAAAGTCAGTAACATTTCAAAATAATATACTATATTATAATATATATTATATATATAGTTATATGTACAATATTATAATACCCCAAAGACTATAATACAGAAAGCAGATCTCACACCCCCTTTATGTGTGTGTGTGTGTGTGTGTGTGTGTGTGTGTGTGTGTGTGTGTGTGTGTAGCTATTTAGTTTGGGATGTTACGTAGAATAAATATGTATATACTTACACAGAACTCTATGGGAGGAAAAAATGTGTGCCAGTCTTGACCTGTTGCCGTCAGGTCTTTACTCTGGTCTTTACTTCAGGCCACATTTTCCTGTCCCCTGGGCCATTTTGTTCTGGCAGGATTTGGCCAGTGGGAGGCGCTGCTGGGATATAAGAGGAGAGAGACATCCAGGTGTTTTGCCCGTCCTGCACTTCAGGAGATGACTTAGTGGCTGTGTCTTGTCCATGTGCTGGCTCCCGAGGGACAATGCCTTCAAACTAGCTTCTGCCAGGCGCCTAGCCACGGGCTCCAGTACCTCGCTGACCTTGCAGCCCAGGTGTGAGGACTTCCTGTTGAGGATCTCTGGGGTGTCGCACTGTCCTCCGCCTTCCCAGCTGCTCGCCGCGCACATAACCCATACCCAGCAGTTAAGACCCTCTGCTTACAGTACTCAAATGGTTTTGTGTCATGCCTAGACACTAACTATTCCGAAAACTAAACTTACTAAGGGATAAAAAGATTTAATTATTGGAAAAACCAGTTTCTTGGCTACAGATACCTCCATTTCACGGTTACCCTCCTCAGACAGCTCAAATATAAACACTGACCATCCAAGAACGAAGAGGGAGATCCAAACAATTGCTGGATACTAGAGTGAAACCCTACAGAAACTACTTAGAACAAGTAGCCGTGAAAGACGGAAATGCCCCAACATTTTGAATAATGTCCCAAGATTCAAAAATGGCCACCATGGTACCTGAACAGTAATTCTGCAACAGCAAAAATGAGGGAATGGAAACCACTACGTAGTAAGTAAAGAACAGTTTAGATGATTATTTAATCTAGGAAATCAAAGAAGTTTTTAAACAACTACTTTGCATCCTCAAGGTAATCAAAGAAATGGAATGAAAGCTGATGGAGCAAGATAAACTAGGATGACAGCAATAAGAAGAGTTAAGTAAATATGTCTGAGACAAATAATAGCATAAAATTTCAGGATGGAATAAGAAACAGAATTAAATCTTTAGAATTACGATAGCACAGAGCATAGGTCTGTGGAAATCACCCAGAATGAATAGGAAAATAATTCAGAAGATAGACTAGAATACAGCTGATATGGCAGAGCAATAATGGAGATCTAATTATATAAATAACTGCTATGCCTGAAGGAAATAACCAAAAACAAATAACAAACAATATTTAATTCACAAAAGAAAAAAGAAATGAAGGAAGATCTGTATCTCAAGATCAGAAGGCTCATGCTATACCAGACAAAATAGCAATAATAATAAACTCACAGCAAACCCAACTGGGCAAGTTGTTGAGAGCATTCAGGAAGAAGCAGTAAGTTAGTGACGCAGGGAGAAATTAGATAATTCCCAGGCTTCCCTTGAGAAACATGAATAGCTGTCTGGAGCTTCTTAGGCAGGGGGGCAGACAGAAGCCGAAGCGACAAGTCAAACTCAAGGTGCTTCTTAAAACCCCTGCTCCGAACTGGCTGTCATCACTTCCATCCACACCCAGAGCAAGCCCACAGCCAAGTCCATGGCAAGAGGGTAGAAAGGAGAGTACACTCTGCCACCTAGGAAGTATGGCCAAGTAGTGGGGTGGGTGAATAGCTGAGAACAAGTAATACCATCCCACACCAATGCAAATTAATAAGAATAAACACAACCAATGTAACAACCATGTATTAGGGATAAAGCCATCAATGGGGTAAGAACTTCTATATTGGATCAAAACACTAAACTGAACTGTATTCTGTACATAAGAGATAGACCTAAAATAACAGAATGGAAGAAAGGAAAAAGAATTTTTTTGAATGAAGCAGCATGTTATTATTATCTGAAAATTTGACCCCAATGCCTTGTACAAAACTCTCTAGTAAAATAATCATGATGACTATAGTTAACACTGCTGTATGGTATATTTGAAAGTTGCTAAGAGAATAGATCCTAAAAACTCTCATCACAAAGAAAAAAAAATTTTTGTAACTATATGAGGCAATGCATGTTAACTAAATTTATGTGGTAATCAGTTCTTAATATATATGTATGTCAAGACATTATGTTGCACACATTTAACTTATATAGTTTTGTATTGTATCTCAATAAAATGGGGAAAAAAGAACTTTCTAGTAAATTAAGTAGTTACTCAATCTAAATGTCAAAAGGGTCTCCATTTCCAACAAACCAATTTCCAAACCTCAAACCCCCCTTTTGAAAAAGCACAAATACACACTTAACAATGATAAACATTATAGGTATGAGACAGGGGAGAAAGAATTCTATACTATATAGAAATTGTGTCTTGTCAACATTTGCAAAATAGGACATTTACAAAATTGAACCATATTACATTACAGAGAAACCCTTAATAAATTCCAACTAGTTCAGACCATATTCACAGACCACAGCAGGACACCAAATATAAATAGATTAGTATCACAGAAAGAAACAGAAAATAAAGCCCACTCCTGAGGGATTAGATAATTCTAAATTTCACTGGTTAAGGGAAGAAGCCAAAACTGCAATGGTAGAATATTTTAGAGAATAACAATAATGGGAACACTACATCTATTTGCTAGAACTGGCATTTCTTTTTAAAGGGAAAAATGTTGGAACAATTAGCTAGCCTTATGAGGGAAAAAGTAAATTTGGATCCCTTACTGCATAAATCCTGCTGCCAGATGAATTCCAGATGGATTCGAAATTAAAATATAAAAAGGGAATCCATACTTAGTCATAGATTTATTTTATCATTTCAAGGTGGCCAAGGCCTTTCTTACATAAAGCCAAAGGCAAAAACTAAAAAGATTATATTGGTATTTTAGATTCCATTAAAATTTAAAGTTCTGAAGAGGAAAAGAAAATGGCTAAAAGAAATTAAATGCTGTTGAAGGTATTACTAAAATTTTTAAGTAAAGTGTTTAATAGCCTTCATATGTTAAAATGATCATATAAACCTATTTTAAAAAATTGAAATCCAATCATAAAAAAATGCAAATTGCATTAACAAACACTGCAGAAACAAAAATTTCAAAAAGCCAGTAAGCATACAAAGAGATGTTTGGCCTTGCTAGTAATGTCCGTTTGTGAGTACATGAGTATGTGTGTCTGTGCAGAGGAAAATGTCTGGAAAGATAGGCACCAGAATGTTAACAATGATTCTATCTGGCGAGTGGGATTTCTTCTCTCCCTTTGGAATAGCTTTGATCTTTTAAAATCAGCATATACTATTTTATATGTTTACTAAACTGCTAAATATACTTTAAAAATACAGATAAACACTGACAACTCGTCTTCTGCTCTGGGAAAAAATTTTTTAAATCTGCTTTTAATTATGTGGCAGAAGGAATGTTCATATCCCCCCAAAAGTTCATATATTGAAACCCAGTCCCCAGTATCACAGTACTGGGAGGTGAAATCTTTGGAAGGTGGTTAAGTCATGAGGGTGGAGCCCCATGACAGTATTAGTGCCCTCATAAAAGAGACTCCAGAGAGCTCCCTCACCCCCTTCCGCCATGTGGGCAAGAAGACCGCCATACAAGGGCCAGGAGGCAGACTCAGAGACACTGAATCTACAGGCACCTTGATCTTGGACTTCCCACCCTCTAGAACCATATGAAATAAGTTTTTGTTGTGTATTCCACCAAGTCTATGGTATTTTTGTTATAACAGCCAGAATGGACTATGACACAAGGAAAAATGTTCACTTTATATTTGAAGATAAAAAACAGGCTACAAGTAGATGAATGGATAAAGAAGATGTGGTACATATACACGATGGAATATTATTCAGCCGTAAGAAGAAAGCAAATTCTTCCATTTGCAACAACATGGATGGAGATAGAGGGTATTATGCTCAGTGAAATAAGCCAGGGGGAGAAAGACAAGTGCCAAATGATTTCACTCATATGTGGAGTATAAGAACAAAGAAAAAACTGAAGGAAGAAAAAAGCAGCAGACTCACAGAACCCAAGAATGGACTAACAGTTACCAAAGGGAAAGGGACTGCGGAAGATGGGTGGGAAGGGAAGGATAAGGGGGAAAAAGGGCTATTACAATTAGCACACATGATGTAGCGGGGGTGTGGGTGGGGTGGGGGGGCACAGGGAAGGCAGTGTAACACAGAGAAGACAAGTAGTGATTCTATAACATCCTTCTACGCTGATGGACAGTGACTGCAATGGGGTATGTGGTGGGGACTTGATAATAGGGGGAGTCTAGTAACCATAATGTTGCTCATGTAGGTGTATATTAATAATAGCAAAATAAAAAAATAAAATAAATTTAAAAAACAGGCTACAAAATTATGATTTAATTTTTGTTTAGAAAGGAGATATGCTGAACAACAGTGAATATCTCTAATGATGGACCCATGAGTCACTGGATGTTCTTCTTTGTGTTTTCCAATTGTCCACAATAAATATTTAAAAAGAAAACTCAGTAGTTTTAAAATAATAAAAGTTGATCTGCCGCAGGTAGCAATTCCAGACTGTGAGAACGCCCTAATCATGCAAATTTTGGGTTTCCCAGGGTTCCTTGTCAGGAATAAAGTGGGGCCTATCAGAGATGTGGTGTATGAAGAGATCCCCAGCAGAAATTCTTGGGTAGAAATTTCTACCTATTCAGTTCCTGAGACTGCAATCAGGAGCAGAGTTGCCCATCCCTTGAGCAGAGAGCCATGCTCGGCAAATATTCATGGGGCACCTACCAGTACCAGGCATGAGGGCAATAAAGCTGAACCAGGCAGAACCCCTCTCTCCACCAAGCCCCTAGTCTAACAGACAAGACACAGTGACCACGTAGAGTGATGTGTGCAATACCATACAGGCTCAGGAAGGAGAGACCAAGCTTCACGAGGGAAGGTGACTAACCACCCGGTTCGCTCAGGCCTGGGAGCTTTTCCGGAGATAGGACTTTCATGGGTAAAAGGGGGGAAATCCTGGTCACACCAGAACAAGTGCATCACCCTGGAGACAGGTCAGGGACAGTTTCAAAACAGAGGTTCAGCCTAAGTAGGGTTCTTATAAAATAAACATTTATAAGAAGGAGGAGCCCCACCCCCAGTTTCCTGCCCGCCCAGGTCTTCAGTGAGAAGGCAAAGGGTTGGGGTGCAAGCAGGACTTGCTGGGAAGCAGGTGGTTTCCTGCCTGGCGGTTGCCAGGTCCCTTCCAGGGCCAAGGAGAAGAGATTATAGCCTGACAGCGGCCTCAAATCCTGCCACCTCTTTCCCAGGGGATGAAGAGGAAGCAGGCCCCATCGCAGCAGAGGGCGACTGCTGGCCATCGTGGAGAGCATGGGAGGAAGGCTGCCGTGCTGCACGACCCCAAGGCTCCCCTCAGAGCAGGCTGTCCCGTGCCAGTGAGGCAGGATGTGGGCTACTGAGGGCTGCTTGCCTACCAGCCCAGGAGAGTTTTCTGAGAGAGCCCCATGGGATACTACATTCCAGCACCCTGGAGCCCCTTCATCCTTGCCCAAAGAGGAGTCCTGTCTTTGCAGGAGGAATCAAGACAAAGCAAATTCCCCCACTCTATGACTCCAGAGGAGACAGGAAGAGAGCGGCGTGGGCCCAGGGGTGCCACAAGGCTGCGCAAAACAGGGAGAGCCCTGAGCATCACGAGGGGTCGCTGGTTCAGTATGTTGTCTGAGTGGACACCAAGTCACAGAAACAGGAATCCGGGCACTTACAAGGTAGCCAGCTCTACAGAGAGCAAGGAGAGAGAGGCTTCCGTCACCCTCCTAAGCACCCGGGAAATACACTGCGCTCCAGGGCTTCGCAGTAGGGTTCTGCGGACCACTAGATGGACAACTGAGATGCCCCCCACCGAAAAGGGATTCTGTGGTCCCAGAAGTTCGGGCAAGCTCAGCATGCTGGAGGCAACTATTCTGGGGGGACCCCGGAAGACCTGTGGACCTGGAGTCCGGTGGCATTCCCCGTCTTTCATGGGAAGTAGGTAGCGAGAGTAAACTGTGAGAAGTCTCTGATGGTTTTTACATGAGGAACCTCTCCCCCAAATATACTGTGCTAGCCAGGTCCAGCAAGAAATAAAACCCAACTCAGACAGTTCAAAACATTTTAACTGGCAGGCTCTATTTGCGGAGCTAAGCGGAGAGGGAAGGGAAAGCGTCAGGGAGGTGGAGGCAGCCAGGGCGAAGCAGCAGTGGGAAGCGGGGCTGTCCCCGGAGCCAGGGAGGGACATGGACTGGCCTCTTCCAGAAATACAACGCAAAGAACGAGAAGTAGGAGACAATGCTCCAGTCTCTCTCCTCCAAACTGGAAGGGAAGGAGAAGAGAGGGGGGTACAAGTGGGGGAGTCCATAGGGGGTGAGAACAGCGCAAACAGGCGAGCGGGGCACGGGGGGCTGTGGGGGGCGCTGCAGGCACAGCTAATAGATCAGCAACAACGGAACACAGCAAGAGAAGCTTGCGACTTCCTTGTGAAAACCCCTTATTGTTCAGAAGTTAGGTTTGCTTTTTTAATGTTCTATTAAGAATGAGGGAGAAAGGACCTCCTCCAAGTGTCCTAAATGAGCTAAGAATGTCGAGAGTTGCTCTCCCTGCGGGCCTGCAATTTCTGTCGTGAGGAAGGCAACAAGAATCAAGACCCCATTCCCCTTTGAGAATGGCTGCCCTTTGGTGCTGGCAGGGTCAAGGCTTCTGGAAAGAGGTGCATTCTGCCATCCTTCCCCAGACAATGACTCGAGCCAGTTCTGGGACCCAAACCCTTCTGGGACCTGCAGGCATTCACCTGTGGAGGGTAAGGAATACCCAGGTGGTATTTAGCACTGCATGGTGTAGGAAATAAAAAGGCAACCTAGCCTCTTTTGATCAGCGCTCTCTCTTGATGTCTTGAAATTCACATTTCATTGCCACAAAAAAGAATCAAAAGAAGGGCTGACCCAGAGAGGGGAGCTATTCCTAATTCTGAAGAATCATAAAACATCCCTTTCTGGAGATCTGTAATGTACATTATTAAAATGTAAGTAGCCCTCCAGAAGGAAGCCCATTTACCTCTGCTTAATCCAAGATTTCCCATGCTTGTGTAAAAATGGAAACTTTTTTTTTAATTGAAGTACCCTATGGAAAGTACTATGGTTTTCTATAAGCCATGTTTCTAGGGTCTATGTTTAGTAGGAGGTGAAGCTTAACTCTGCAGTGATCATCTCATACAGCAAAAGAGTAAAGCTACAGATGCAAGAGGAAAAAGACATGAGAGGTGTGTGAAAGAGCATCCCCCTCTGCATCAAACTTAATAAAAGGGATAAGGTGTGTCCCACAGCCTGCTAAGAAGAAAGTAGATAGTAACCTCCATTCAAGGCACTTGCATTTAAGGTGACGAAGATATATGCCACTTGTGCTAAGAATTAGCTTGCCTGATGCTAACAAGAAAGACCCCTTAAAGAAAAGAAATCTGAGGCATATGTAGGGGAGAGGAAGAGAAATGGCCTAATAGGAAGAAGCAGTGGTACCCACTTCTCTGATGTGGCCACAAGTAAGCCACGTGTGGAGTGCGGTGCAGCTGCCTAACCCGCAAGAGCAAAGGTGGTGGGGCTGTGGCAGGTGGCGAGGAGGTCAGTGACCTGTGGAGAGCCTTCAAGTCCAGCATTAAGATTTTATATCTGATTCTATGAGCAACTGGGAACCATACAGACTTTGGAGAATCTTCAAAATGAAAACAGTGCAGTGCACAGGACAGCTTGGAAGAGTAGAGAGAGTTCAGAAAGCAGGTAGAAGGTCGTACCAGTCCTCACTACAGAAGACAGAGACCAAAACAAGGACTGTGACTCCGAGTTAAAGAGGCAGGGACAGATCTAAAAATAACAAAGCCGGAAGCTTTAAGTCTTACTGGTAATGTTGCCACGAGGGGCGAAGGAGGCCAGGAGTTGAACAAAGTTTATGGGTCTAGTGTGGAATTTATGCTTTCAGACTATAATCTATCCCAGCTCGAATTCCTTGTCAATTCTTCATCTCACTGTAGTGGTTCTCCTTCATCATACTCTGGGCAAGTCAGCTGACTTCCGTGTTTCAGAACTTTCTATGCCCAAAAGCTCTGATGCCAGAAGCAAAGGCCCTGGATGAGGAGAATATAGCCAGAAATAATAGAAACCCAGTGTAAAAGGAAGATTAGAATGCATTCTTTGGTGCTAAAAGAAAATAAAAAGGAGAGCTGACGTTAACCTAATAAACTCCCAATGACAGATCCGTTATATTCCATAATCCTGGGCCCAGAATCCTTCCAGGACCTCAGGATTAAGGATAAACCCAAATCTCAGAGGCAGAAAAGCTCAGCTTTCATTCCAAATCATCCCAAAATACATTAATGCCCAAATGGATAATGTCTCAATCATCTTCTGCACACACCTGAAGAGCATCTATTCCATGCAATGTGTCTTATCTCACCAACTCATCCTAATGGCACCTAAGCCCAATATTATCACAGAAGCTACAAGGCATTAACTCAGGTTCAGGCTGACATCAGAGGATGATGGCGAAGCACCTCTTCAGGCGTATCATCTTTGTACCAACACACCGTCACGACTTTCCCAACACTCTTTCATCCACCAGATTGCTGGCATTTGTCCAGCCATACTCCTTGTCACCCAAGCTCAAAAGTCTCCGGTCATCTTTGACCTCTTCTTGTCCTTCATCCAAGTTTTATTAGTTCTGCCTCTATAGTGTTATTGACAACTGCTCTCTCCTGCCCGTCTTCACAGCACAGTGAGGCCCCCAGCATCTCCATCACGTTCTACTGATGCACTACCCCCGAATGAGGTCCCCCAAGTCCACCATGCAGCCAGAGTAACTTCTTAAAGCAGAGTCAGGGTCAAGCAGGTCTGGTTCAGTCATAACTTCCTGTCTCCAAAATGCCAGAGCCCCATCACACAAGATGCATGTGCACGGCACTGAGGGCTTCCCGTCGACGTGCCACTATTGCTCTCTCGACGTGTCATTGATGAGTAGCCCCCATATACTTACTTTGACTACACTTTTCACCCCAAATATGCCTTCATGGTTTCCTGCTTACCTTGGTGGCATTAATAACTTGCGACTAGAAAATTATTATTATTCTCACTAGCATCGAAATCAAAGCCCTTCTCAAATGCCGTATATTCCCTGGTACCTTTATTAAATAAATGCCTTTTCCAAAAAGTAATTTCTCTCTCTTTTGACCTCTCATGGAAGGCTGCAAGACAATCTACAATATATTAGAGTTAATTACATTCATATCTTAAGTCCTCTATTTGAACATAAGCTCCCTGAGGGCCAAAGCCGTGTCTTCCTCACCGTCATACCCATTCAGATCTTCTAGCTCAATAGATGTTCGCTGAGTGATCAGCTAAACAGTCTTAGCTGGAAATCACACCCCCCTAGCCAACTGGAAATAAATGGAGAGTACGGAATATCAATGGGAGGCATCGCTCCAGCTGCTGCACAACTGTTAATTACACAATACTTTTATTGAGCAATTCAGTGGTAATTCTTGCAGCTATTCCTCCTTAATAAGATCCATTGTGCACCATAAAATAGTAACGGGGACACAGTTTGTATTCTGCATGCATCACATTTCTCTTTAGCAGGTTCTTCCATATCCATAATCTTACCATTATTACTATTACCCTCAGAAGACAGTTGACTTGCATTAATCAGGCCTGCTGCCATTCCCTTGCCAGATTTTCTGCAGTTTTATTGTGCTTTTGGACATTTTAATTAACTTGAAAAATTAATTTTAAAACCTTGCCTTCTTAATGCTCTGCCCCTTTGGAAATCGCTTCCTCTTGTTTATTATCACTGACCATTTGAAGACGAGGTCATTAGTGATTAAAGCTCCAGAGAACTTCCACACCATCTTGCCACAGACTCTGCTTTTTTTAAATGGGATGAGAATAATAATCCAAAAATTGAAGGCAGGGGGAAATTTCTGTTGTCTGGGGAGTTAAAAGACTTATTTCAATTATGCCATAACATTTACTCCTCAACTACGTGCTCTCTAAGAAACTCAACAATGTTAGCTCATTAATGCCGTGTGCAGAGGTGAGTTGCTTTACCCACCTGACAAGCTGAAACAAAGGGCACCAGATCTAGCAACTCCAGAGCACTGACATGGAGCCAGATATGCAGGACGCATCAGATAAAACTAGCTTCTTGATCCTCAATGCTCTTTCTGGACTCTGGGAGATCCTAGGTAGTCGTTAAACACAAGTTCTCCACTTTCTAAATAAAAAATGGCAACATCTCACAGGCTAACTCCAAGGGCGGGTAGTGGCTTCCCGGTCGTTACAATGAGGACATGAGGCTGTATCGGGATTTTCCACAAAGTGGAATCTTCCTCTTGTCAGTAAGAGCTGCCTGCCACAGGTATGAGGGAGTGACAGCCAGCCGCATATCTGCCTTCCCTGTTATACACAGTTAGTAACCTTTTGGTATAATTTACAATAGTGATTCTCAACTTTTGATGACAAGGATATAGTTTTAATTTTATAAATAAAAGACACTCCCATAATCCCATATAGCATGTCTATTGATATAGAAAATATATGACAAAAGCTTGTACAAATTCAGTAACTACTTTACATGAATCTTTATTTTTTTCTATTAACTACCTCTACCTACATTCACTAGGGTCCATGCATGTGCGGGATATATTACGTACAGAATTTACAGACACGGCTGTTGTGCGTATGTCTGTGTGTTAACTGATTCAGCCCCACCCCACTCCTAAACCTCGGGCCAGAGCACAGATGTTGACTGAGTGGGAACCCCTCATTTTCATCATACAATTCAAGGAATGAATATTCAAACCAAAACACTGACGGCATGTTTAACTTTGAATATTCTCAAGAGGGGGCTTATTTTGCTATGATTCTCCTTAAAATCCCTGTAGTTTTATATAAAAATAGAAAGATAGAGAACTACTTTATTCTGCTGTCTCCAGTCTGACCAGCTCCCTAATGGATCTGTTGACACTAAGGAACAGGCACTCAACAAAGCTAGTTCGTTACAAGAGTATTTAAAGGATGCAGAGTAATATGATGGGGGACGTTGGCAAAGAGCTCCATCTACCTCAAGTTCCTCTTACATTATTTCCTACCTAGGGCTCGGAAGTGACTTGCCCACCACATCAGAGCCTTGGATTCCTCAGATATACAATGGAGATAATAAGAGAGCCTGGATCCTTATTAACCGTGTGTCAAGAGATGGGTCGAGTGCTTGGAACACAGTAAGTGCCGAATAAAGGTTAGCTCATGAGAGAAGCAGCAGTAACGCTGAAGGTGGTGGTAGGACAGCTGGGCCCGGTGGGCATTATATTTGCTGAAATCTCCAAGTCTCTCTCTCAGGGCTGCTCAAGTCTTTTTACTGCACTCTGTCTTCCTCTTTGCCTCCCAGGTTTTGTGTTTCTGCAATTCTGCCTGAACCATCTAAACGAAAGTCCTACTGCAAGAATAGAAGGCCTGTGAAGGCAGGCATTTGAGCTGATGTCGCTCCACACTGCCTCACACAATGCCAGACACATATTAAGCCTCCGTCAATCAGTATTTGCAGGGTGTGTGGGCTGTTGGGCTCCCACTCTGGACACAACTCTGCGTGGTCTTGTACCAGGAGTCCGACACCATCTGAGTCTAGGACTCGGTCTCCATTTTCAATGGAGGGAAAAGAATATGATTGGCCCCAACACGGGTCAGGTATCCACTGTGGTCAGCACAGTCAGGAGGCAAAGTCACATGTGGCTGTCCATTTTACAATAAATTCTCTAAAAAAGCATGGACATGGATAGCGCATTATGAGTATCTCTTGTTTATACAGTATTAAAATTCAGAAGAGAGACAATGTAGGGCTGGCAAGAGAGATTAAGAGTGGCTTCATGGACTAAGTGGTATTTCAAGTGGGTTTTGAATAGATAAGGTTCTGACTGGGAGATTGTTTTATATTTGCAACATTCCTTAAGTTCTGATTAATATTTTACAGTGCACAAAGGCACACACTACCAATCTAACACCATTTTCGTTTGATTCCACTGCATACAAGGTCTTATAGTGAATGCTGTTAGATAATCAAAGACATGTAAATCCTATTTTTCATTTGTTTGAGGGGAGAAGCCACAGACACGAAGACGATGGCTCATGAGTTAAGAGGGTGAAGAGAGTCTTTTAGGCTAGAACAAAAGGAAAGCTGGCTTCCGGGAGGAGGTGTGCTCTGTGCTGAGCGCTGGGATAATCATGAGTGGGCAGGGAGAATGAAGGAGGAGGAAGGCACTCTTTCCTCATGGCCTTCAGAACCCCGCTCCCAACACCCTGGTCCCTTCCCACCTCCAGTGCAGAGACCAGAAGAGCTACATGCTCCCTCTCCAAGCTTCCCTAGGAGCTCAGGGGGGCCTGGACACAGGACTCTGGCCAATGAGACATGAGTGGAAGATGACGTATTTGCTCCATTAATAAAGACACAGTCATCACTGGATCCCTTCTGACTTGAACAAGGATGTGATGCCTAAGATGGCAGTAAGGTCCCTGCAGCAATGAGGGTCTTTGTATGAGAGATATGAGCTCCCTTTAACAGGCCCAGGCACCAATTTGAAGAAACTCCCCCTTTACAACTTTCTTTTGAAAAATTGCTAAAATTATTTTTATGATCCTTTGCTATAGACTGAATGTTTTGTCCTCCCAAAAATCGTTTGTTAAATCCTAACACCCAATGTGGTGGTATTTGGAAGTGGGGCCTTTGAGAGGCCATTAGGCCATGAGTGGGATGAGTGCCCTTATGAAAGAGACCCAGAGAGCCCCCCACCCCTTCCGCTTCAGGGAGTCGCAGTGAGAAGGCAGCCCTCCGCAGACCAGGAAGCGGGACTCACCAGAGCTGCTGGCACTTTGATCCTGGGCTTTCCAGACTCCAGAAGTGAAAGAAATAAATATCTGTTGTTTATAAGAAACCCAGTCTATGATGTTTTGTTACAGAAGCCTGCACATACTAAGCCATCCTAAATGTTTGTTTCAATTCCAAATTTAGATTCAGATTTTTATCTGCTTTCCTAAATAAATACAATCCATCAACAGACATTTGGTATTTCATTCATGATTTGCTTGAAATAGATGCAGTCCTCTCAAAGATCTGCCTCACTAAATCAATGCACCTTCCCTATCTAGGCCTGGTCTTAAGCATTCTTTGGAGATGACTACTCTGCCCATGACTCATTACCTTTCTTCCAAAGTAGGAAAGATTTTTAAGGAAGAAACAAAAAGTAGCAATGGCTTATTAATTTTGAAACTGGCCGTGGTTCACTATTCAGTGACTACCCATCACCATGATACACTGACTTCATCCTTACCTCCAGAATCAAATGAACTGCAGAAAGTGAGAATTTTAATAGAAACTGGAAATGATCTCCTCAGTGAGCAGCCCTATGCTTTTTTACCTAAAGGACTCCATCTTCAGATGCTAAGTGTACAAGAGCTGGTATCATTTCCTGGGATAAGAGAAAAGGGGGGCTTAGAAAGTAAATGAACCTCATCTGGACATTTTTACAAAGTCAAATTAGCAAGTATTTTTGATACATAATCAGGAACAGGAATTATAGTGTCTAATGGCCCCCATCACCCAAAGCAGACAAGAAGAGAGACAAAAACGAATGCCTGGCTATACACCTTACCACAGATCCTCCCCAGTGCTGGAGGAAGTGACCCCCTGCCAAGGCTGACAGCTAAGACCCAGTCAGGTCAGGACTGAAGGGTCTTGGGCTTGTTTCAAGCCATGAGCTGGTCCTATTCACGTATGTAGGCTGGTGGGATGTAACCCTTCTGAAGTCAGACACCAGGTCTTCCATGTCCTACCTGTGTGATCTTAAGTCACGTCACTTAATTTCTGTGAAATAATGGCGCTTTCCCATCTGTCATAAGGAGTTGTTTGGACACATTGCTATAATACATCTAAATTAATTAGTATGTAGCACATTATAAGAACCGAACAAATGTTGTTTCATCTTCTACTGCCGTCGCTGTTGCTATGTCCAGCGGGTCCAGAGTATCTCTAACGCCCAGCTGGCACTTGGTAGATAGCGAATGAACGAACAGATGAACAAGCAAAGGAGTAAATAGGAGAATTGTCACAAGGCAATTCATAATTAACAATGGATTCAGTGAGTTCTGGAGTTCTTTCTGCCTCATCTCTCTTCAAAAAAATATGTTCACTTTCAAATCAGTGTCAATATTACACTATGCAGATTGTTCAAATAGTCTCTGGAACAAAACTCCTTTTCATGGTCAAAATATTACAAACATTAATGTTTAACAAATAAATGTTTACTTGGAAATGAAAAGCAGCACTTATTAATCCTCAATGTAGGGAGAGCTGTTTAAAATTCTAATATGATTGTTAAGGGCTGAGAACTCGGCTTGTCACATTCACCCAGAGAGCGTAGCTCTTAAGGAGTAAATTAGAAATTGGATACATAGCTGCAAAGGGACCATGTGTCCTTTTTAAATGTCTGTTGAGATCCACTCAAATAAAAGAGGAAAGAGCTGAGCTGCAGAGTTCGGCAATTTCCCAGCAGGTCAGGAGTGGGAGGAGCTACTGGAAAGAGGGGCTATTTGGAACCATCTAGTAAGCTCAGAGTAATTAACATCAGATTCTAAGCAGAAGCGAAGGTCACGTAGGTGGAGAGGATCAGACAGCTGACCAAAATGACCTGGGACAGGAACAAAGAATGGTATCTATTTCAACCTTGTCCCATCAAAGGAAAAATTAAGGTAGCGGCAAGGAATTGTTCTGTACTTTTCTAAATATATCACCCATTTATTATGCAGATGATATGTAGAAAATGAGAGGCATGTGCTTTTATCTAAGTAAAAGTGTCTTAAGGTTCAAGGGAGCACACTTGTGGTTTTAGCCTGGCATCATTCCTTGGAACACACATCTGCTTCTTCAGCTAATCACTTGTCTTCCAATTGCGCCCACAGTGGGGGTGAGCTTTTAGCTCTTAACTTGGACCGACTCAGAGTGCATTTTCCCATTATGCACCTAACCATAGCCTCGGACTTCATTTCTGCCAAGACGCATCTTCCAAGATCCAGGACAAAATGCAGGCATGTTCGAGTAAAATGGCAAGTATCCCAGTGTGAGTGGAATTCAGGAGGCCCAGAAAGCGGGACTGGTGGTGAGGCTGGAAGGGGAGTCTGGTCTGCGGGTAGGAGCCCCTGAGGCCATGCTAAGGACTTAACTGTAGATGGTAGGCATGAGAGAGCTCTGGCGTCTGTAGTACTGGGTGATCTCTACGTACTTCTTTCTAAAATTAACTCTATGAATCTATTGTTCTCATACAAGACATCGTCCAAAGTTCTTTTAATGTGGTACCTCATCTCAAAAACAGTCAAATGTCATTTTTACCTTGTATTATTAGATATTTTACGATAACTTTTAATCCATGTTTGCCTCCTAAGAAAGGCATGTTTTAATTCACACCATTTTTGCTCACATACTTGATTCTCGATAATATTGCCTCCTCCATTTTGAGAAGAAAACTTCTTTTCTGTGAAACCACCCACTGTCCTCTCACCCACACAGATTCTCCTATCTCATGAGGGTCATATCATGGCTGTCCTGGTCCAAGACCTCCAAGACCTTCCATCCCAGTAATAACCACTCCCTGAGATATTTTTTATTTTTTGATATCATTAATCTACAACTGCATGTGCAACATTATGGTTATTAAACTCCCCCCTTGATCAGGTCCCCCCACCAACCCCATTACAGTCACTGTCCATCAGCATAGTGAGATGCTATAGAATCACTACTTGTCTTCTCTGAGTTGTACAGCCCTCCTCTTGCCCCCCAACATTGTGTCTGCTAATCGTAATGCCCCCTACTTCCCCCTTGCCCCTCCCTTCCCACCCATCCTCCCCAGTCCATTTCCCTTTGGTAACTGTTAGTCCATTCTTGGGTTCTGTGAGTCTGCTGCTGTTTTGTTCTTTCAGTTTCTTTTTTCTTTGCTCTTATGCTCCACATATGAGTGAAATCATTTGATACTTGTCTTTTTCAGCTTGGCTTATTTCACTGAGCATAATACCCTCTAGCTCCATCCATGTTGTTGCAAATGGTAGGATTTGTTTTTTCTTCTTATGGCTGAATAATATTCCATTGTATATACATCTTCTTTATCCATTCATCTACTGATGGACATAGGTTAACTTCCATTTCTTGATAGGTAGTGGTGCTGCGATAAACATAGAGTTTGCATCTGTCTTTCAAATTGGGCTGCGGAGTTCTTGAACAAATTCCTAGGAGTGGGATTCCTGGGTCAAATGGTATTTCTATTTTGAGTTTTGAGGAACCTCCATACTAAGCTTCCCACAATGGTTGAACTAATTTGCATTCCCACCAGCAGTGTAGGAGGGTTCCCTTTTCTCCACATCCTCGCCAACATTTGTTGTTGTTTGTGTTTTGGATGTTGGCCATCCTTACTGATGTGAGGTGATATCTCATTGTGGTTTTTAATCTGCATTTCTCTGATGATTAGCGATGTGGAGCATCTTTTCATGTGCCTGTTGGCCATCTGAATTTCTTCTTTGAAGAAGTGTCTATTCATATCCTCTGCCCATTTCTTAATTGGATTATTTACTTGTTTGTTAAGGTGCATGAGTTCTTTATATATTTTGGATGTCAACCCTTATCTGACATGTCATTTATGAATATATTCTCCCATACTGTAGGATGTCTTTTTGTTCTACTGATGGTGTCCTTTGCTGTACAGAAGCTTTTCAACTTCATATAGTCCCACTTGGTCATTTTTGCTTTTGTTTTCCTTGCCCTTGGAGATATGTTCATGAAGAAGTTGCTCATGTTTATGTCCAAGAGATTTTGCCTATGTTTTTTTCTAAGAGTTTTATGGTTTCATGACTTACATTCAGGTCTTTGATCCACCTTGAGTTTACCTTTGTGTATGGGGCTAGACAGTAGTCAGTTTCATTCTCTTACATGTAGCTGTCCAGTTTTTCCAACACCAGCTGCTGAAGA
This sequence comes from Smutsia gigantea, assembly GCA_032199065.1. NCBI lineage: Eukaryota > Metazoa > Chordata > Mammalia > Pholidota > Manidae > Smutsia > Smutsia gigantea. Next base: position 2,350 of record JAVSCE010017698.1, on the reverse strand, counting down.
GGCTGTCATCTCCCCATTGTATATCCAAGGCTCCTTTATCAAATATTAATTGACTGTATAAGTTTGGGTTAATGTTTGGATTTTCTATTCTGTTCCACTGGTCTGTGGGTCTGCTTTTGTGCCAATACCAAACTGTCTTGATTACTGTGGCTTTGTAGTAGAGCTTGAAGTCCGGGAGCGTAATTCCCCCGGTTTGATTCCTCCTTGTCAGGATTGCTTTGGCTATTCGGGGTCTTTTGTGGTTCCATATGAATTTTAGAATGATTTGTTCTGGTTCATTGAAGAAAGCTGTTGGTAGTTTGATAGGGATTGCATTGAATCTGTACATTGCTTTAGGTAGTATAGCCATTTTGACAATATTTATTCTTCCTAGCCAAGAGCATGGGATGCATTTCCATTTGTTAGTGTCCTCTTTAATTTCTCTTAGAAGTGTCTTGTAGTTTCCAGAGTACAGGTCTTTCACTTCCTTCGTTAGGTTTATTCCTAGGTATTTTATTCTTTTGATGCAATTGTGAATGGAATTGTTTTTCTGATTTCTCTTTCTGTTAGTTCATCATTAGTGTACAGGAAAGCAACAGATTTCTGTGTGTTAATTTTGTATCCTGCAACTTTGCTGAATCCAGATATTAGTTCTAGCAGTTTTGGAGTGGAGTCTTTAGGGTTGTTAATGTACAGTATCATGTCATCTGCAAATAGTGACAATTTGACTTCTTTTTTACCAATCTGGATGCCTTGTATGTCTTTGTTTTGTCTGACTGCCGTGGCTAGGACCTCCAGTACTGTGTTGAATAACAATGGAGAGACTGGGCATCCCTGTCTTGTTCCTAATCTTAGATGAAAAGCTTTCAGCTTCTTGCTGTTAAGTATGATGTTAGCTGTGGGTTTGTCATATATGGCCTTTATGATGTTGAGGTACTTGCCGTCTATACCCATTTTATTGAGTTTTAATCAGGAATTGATGCTGAATTTTGTCAAATGCTTTTTCAGCATCTATGGAGATGATCATGTGGTTTTTGTTCTTCTTTTTGTTGATGTGGTGGATGATGTTGATGGATTTTCGAATGTTGTACCATCCTTGCATCCCTGGGATGAATCCCACTTGATCATGGTGTATGATCCTCTTGATGTATTTTTGAATTGGTTTGCTAATATTTTGTTGAGTATTTTTGCATCTACGTTCATCAGGGATATTGGTCTGTAATTTTCTTTTTTGGTGAGGTCTTTGCCCGGTTTGGTATTAGAGTGATGCTGGCTTCATAGAATGAGTTTGGAAGTATTCCCTCCTCTTCTATTTTTGGAAAACTTTAAGGAGAATCGGTGTTATTTCTTCTCTATATGTCTGGTAGAATTCAGAGGTGAATCCATCAGGCCCGGGGGTTTTGTTCTTGGGTAGTTTTTTGATTACCGATTCAATTTCGTTGCTGGTAATTGGTCTGTTTAGTTTTTCTGTTTCTTGTTCGGTCAGTTTTGGAAAGTTGTATTTTTCTAAAAAGTTGTCCATTTCTTCTAGATTTTCCAGCTTGCTAGCATATGCATTCTCATAGTATTCTCATAATTCTTTGTATTTCTGTGGGATCCGTCATGATTTTTCCTTTCTCATTTCTGATTCTGTTTATGTGTGTAGATTCTCTTTTTCTCTTAATGAGACTGGCTAGGGGTTTATCTATTTAGTTTATTTTTTCAAAGAACCAGCTCTTGGTTTCATTGATTTTTTTCTATTTTTTTGTTCTTCTCAATTTTATTTATTTCTTCTCTGATCTTTATTATGTCCCTCCTTCTGGTGACTTTGGGTCTCATTTGTTCTTCTTTTTCCAATTTCAGTAATTGTGTCTTTAGACTATTCATTTGGGAATGTTCTTCTTTCTTTAGATAGGCCTGGATTGCAATATACTTTCCTCTTAGAACTGCCTTTGCTGCGTCCCATAGAAGGTGTGGTTTTGTGTTGTTGTTGTCATTTGTCTCCATATACTCTTTGATTTCTGTTTTGATTTGGTCATTGACCCATTGATTAATTAGGAGAATGTTCTTAAGTCTCCATGTATTTGTGAGCTCTTTTGTATTCTTTCTAAACTTTAATTCTAGTTTAATACCTTTATGATGTGAGAAGTTGGTTGTTAGAATTTCAATATTTTCTATTTTACTGAGGTTCTTTTTGTGGCCTAGTATGTGGTCTATTCTGGAAAATGTTCCATGTGCACTTGAGAAGAATGTGTATCCTGTTGCTTTTGGGTGTAGAGTTCTGTAGATGTCTGTTAGGTCCTTCTGTTCTAGTGTGTTGTTCAGTGCCTCTGTGTCTTTACTTATTTTCTGTCTGATTGATCTGTCCTCTGGAGTGAGTGGTGTGTTGAAG
>JAVSCE010017697.1:0-11499 GCA_032199065.1 Smutsia gigantea | reverse complement strand
GTTTAAAACTAAAATATAAACTCCCAATATTTTTACCAGAGAACCCATAACGAATACATTGTTTTATTTCTTCTCTCTTCTTACTTTTATCATTTCACAGAAATATTATTGTTTATGCTATTTTGAATTCATTGTTCCTACAAACAAATCCTCTGTATATAAATTTAAGCACAAAGTCACTATGAAATGATCTGTAGCATTTTACCTTGGTATATCACAGGGAAATGACTACAGTGATTTCCTGTATTAATGTATGCACTTCAAATATTATGCATTGTGCTGGTATTTATCACTGCCTAATTTATGCAAAGGGAGATAGCAATGTACATTTATATCTATTAGATCACATAAGTATATATGTGGCATCTATATGTGTTTATGCTCATATTTATTTGTGTGTATTTAGTTAATACATATATATTATTTTATAATATATAAACACATTTATAGTCTATATATATTTTATAATATATTACTATATGTTAATTAATATATGCCATTATTTAATACTATATATATGATAAGCCTCTGCTTTAGTTTTTTTTACTTAAAAATACTTTGTGGAAACTTATTGGATACAAGGAAAATTGATATAAATATAAGCATTAAATTAAGAATAAAACAATGTCATCCAAGGGGACATTAATTTTTATATTACAAAATTCAATTCACAATTTATTTCATTTCATTGTGAATTAAAAATGGAATTACATCTTGTCATTTGAAACCAAAGCAATAAGCAGTAGAATAACCTTTCGTAGTTTTATTTTTCCTTCAAATCAATTTATTGTATAAATGCTTAAATAAAAATAATTAATTAGCAATCTATGCCATTAGGAACAATTTCCTAAGTGTAGAAATTTTCGAATTATCTAATTAGAGTTAATATTTAAAGGTAATAGCATGTAATTATCTTCTATAAATCAATTCTTTAAAGATCTGGCATCATTTGTCTTGGTAATGATGTTCTGTGGGGATCTTTACCAAGATTGTGGTTTTTAACTCTATAACTATAGAACATCCTAGCTAATATTATTATTACCTGTCTTTTGTTAATTGCCTCAGTCTAGTTTTGATAAGATTCACCTATCATAGTATGTGGAGTTATATTGTTGTCACTGCACATTAAAAAAAAGCTGATGAAAAAAATTATCAGGTTGTATATCGTATCTTTATGTGTTCAAATTTTCTCTCCTTCACCCTTAAGGCAGATACTCTGTCACATGATAAATAGAACAGCACTTTGCAGCATCCAATTCACTCTTTTCAGTTCGCCAAACAAAGAGAAGAATCTCCTGGCTACTAGCTCCAATAGAAGTGTCAGTCTAAAAGAATTGACTGACCTGCATGTGGTGTTAATCACTTACCATCTCTTTAATCCAACAAGGTCAGTTACATGATTCTCCACCACAGCGTATTGATTAGTTTAAGTGTGCTGGTGTTACTGGGTCACTAGGTTCGTGCTCTGGTACAATATTGAAATTTCACTGGTCATACTAAGAGTGCTTAAAAATGTAATGTATTGCTATTTTTATTGTCATCATAATTTTATTGACATATGTATCTGCCTGCATCACATTATTTACTGACATAGCTGAAGGCTGACAGCTCCATTTATTTAAATGAGAGTGAAATAATTTTTGAATAAAGAAAACACGACCCAAATTTATGTCAGTCAACTTCATTAGGTCCATTTGCTTGTATGGAAAACATGCAAACCTGCAGATGCAGTGACCCTTCGCAGATAAAGATCTCTTGGCATGCATATCAATATTCTTTAACAGGCGCATACTCCTGGCAAATTTATGATAGTGAAGGGCCACCTTTTGCCTTATCCAAGTGACATATTTGATCAGACCTGGATTCTACCAATCATAATCACAAGGGAGTAAAGTACATAAATCACAATACAAACTTCATCACTTAAGAAAGGTTACTAGTGCTCAGCATTCCATGCAGGGAGCCACATTCGTAGCATCAGCATACTGAGGAATTGAGGATAATAGGATGCTTTAGATAACGAATAACATTTTTTTCTTGTGTTACTTTTTTTTTCTTTTTACCTAGACATGAAGACACAATGAATTGTGCTTTTCCTTAAAAGCATATATGAGAGGTCTAAATGCTCCAGGCCCAGTGTATTTCATCATTAGATTGCACTTAATCAGTACTGCTAAACTCGGACTTTGCATATCCTTTTTTTTATATATAATTTATTTTGGTGTCATTAATCTACAATTACATGTGCAATATTATGGTTCCTAAACCACCCCTTCATCAGGTCCTACCCAACAATTACATTACAGACACTGTCCATAAGCGTAGTGAGATGCTATACAATCACTACTTGTCTTCTCTGAATTGTACAGCCCTCCCTGTGCCCCCCAACATTACGTCTGTTGTCGTAATGCCCCTTCTTCCCCCTTATCCCACCCTTCCCACCGATCTTCCTCAGTTTCTTTCCCTTTGGTAACTATTAGTCCATTCTTGGATTCTGTGAGTCTGCGGCTGTTTTGTTCCTTCAGTATTTTTTCTTTGTTCTTATACTCCACATATGAGTGAAATCATTTGATACTTGTCTTTCTCGGGTTGGCTACTATCACTGACCATAATACCCTCTAGCTTCATCCATGTTATTGCAAATGGTAGGATTTGTTTTCTTCTTATGGCTGAATAATATTCCATTGTGTATATGTACCACATCCTCTTTATCCATTCATCTACTGATGGACACTTAGGTTGCTTCCATTTCTTGGCTAATGTAAATAGTGCTGCGATAAACATAGGGGTGCATATGTCTTTTTAAAACTGGGCCACTGTATTCTTACAGTAAATTCCTAGGGGAGGGATTCCTGGGTCAAATGGTATTTCTATTTTGAGTTTTTTGAGGAACCACCATACTGTTTTCTACAATGGTTAAACTAATTTGTATTCCCACCAGCAGTGTAGGAGGGTTCCCTTTTCTCCACATCCTCGCAACATTTGTTGTTGTTTGTGTTTTGGATGTTGGCTATCCTCACTGGTGTGAGGTCATATCTCATTGTGGTTTTAATCAGCATTTCTCCGATGATTAGCGATGTGGAGCATCTTTTCATGTGCCTGTTGGCCATCTGAATTCCTTCTTTAGAGAAGTGTCTATTCATGTCCTCTGCCCATTTCTTGATTGGATTATTTGCTTTTTGCTTGTTGGGGTGCATGAGTTGTTTATATATTTTGGATGTCAACCCCTTATCAGATATGTCATTTATGAATATATTCTCCCATACTGTAGGATGTCTTTTTGTTCTACTGATGGTGTCCTTTGCTGTACAGAAGATTTTCAGCTTGATATGGTCCCACTTGCTCATTTTTGCTTTTGTTTCATTTGCCCACGGAGACATGTTCATGAAGAAGTCACTCATGTTTATGTCCAAGAGATTTTTGCTTATGGTTTTTTTCTAAGAGTTTTATGGTTTCATGACTTACATTTTGGTCTTGGATCCATTGTGAGTTTACTTTTGGGTAACAGTTTAGACCATAGTCCAGTTTCATTCTCTTACTTGTAGCTGTCCAGTTTTGCCAACACCAGCTGCTGAAGAGGCTGTCATCTCCCCGTTGTATATCCAAGGATCCTTTACCATATATTAATTGACTGTATATATTTGGGTTAATGTTTGGATTTTCTATTCTGTTCCACTGGTCTGTGGGTCTGTTTTTGTGCCAATACCAAATTGTCTTGATTACTGTGGCTTTGTAGTAGAGCTTGAAGTCAGGGAACACAATTCCCCATGTTTTATTCCTCCTTCTCAGGATTGCTTTGGCTATTCGTGGTCTTTTGTGGTTCCATATGAATTTTAGAATTATTTGTTCCAGTTCATTGGTAGTTTGATAAGGATTGCATTGAATCTGTAGATTGCTTTAGGTAGTATAGCCATTTAGACAATATTTATTCTTCCTAGCCAAGAGCATGGGATGAATTTCCATTTGTTAGTGTCCCCTTTAATTTCTGTTAGTAGTGTCTTGTAGTTTTCAGGGTATAGGTATTTCACTTTCTTTGTTAGGTTTATTCCTAGGTATTTTATTATTTTTGATGCAATTGTGAATGGAATTGTTTTCCTGATTTCTCTTTCTGTTAGTTCATCGTTAGTACATAAGAAAGCAACAGATTTCTGTGCACTCATTTTGTATCTTGCAACTTTGCTGAATTCAGATATTAGTTCTAGTAGTTTTGGAGTGGAATCTTCAGGGTTTCTTATGTACAATATCATGTTATTTGCAAATGGTGACAATTTGACTTCTTCTTTACCAATATGGATGCCTTGTATTTCTTTGTTTTGTCTGATTGCCGTGGCTAGGACCTCCAGTACTATGTTGAATAACAATGGAGAGAGTGGGCATCCCTATCTTGTTCCCGATCTTAGAAGAAAAGCTTTCAGCTTCTCGCTGTAAAGTATGTTAGCTGTGCGTTTGTCATATATGGCCTTTATGGCGTTGAGGTACTTGACTTCTGTACCCATTTTGTTGAGAGTTTTTATCATGAATGGATTTTGAATTTTGTGAAATGCTTTTTCATCATCTAGGGAGACGATCATGTGGTTTTTGTTCTTCCTTTTGTTGATGTGGTGGATGATGTTGATGGTTTTTCAAATGATGTACCATCCTTGCATCCCTGAGATGAATCTCACTTGATCATGGTGTATGATCCTCTTGATGTGTTTTTGAATTCGGTTTGCTAATATTTTGTAGAGTATTTTTGCATTTATGTTCATCAGGGATATTGGTCTGTAATTTTCTTTTCTGGTGAGATCTTTGCCAGGTTTTGGTATTACAGTGATGCTGGCTTCATAGAATGAGCTTGGAAGTATTCCCTGCAATTCTATATTTTGGATTACTTTAAGTAGGATGGGTGTTATTTTTTTTGTATATGTATTTTAGAATTCAGAGGTGAATCCAACTGGCCCGGTGTTTTGTTCTTGGGTAGTTTTTTGATTACTGCTTCAATTTCTTTGCTGGTGATTGGTCTGTTTAGTTTTTCTGTTTCTTGCTTGTTCAGTCTTGGAAGGTTGTATTTTTCTAAGAAGTTGTCCATTTCTTCTAGGTTTTCCAGCTTGTTAGTATACAGATTCTCATAGTATTCTCTTATAATTCTTTGTATTTCTGTGGGGTCCGTCGTTATTTTTTCTTTCACATTTCTGATTCTATTTATGTGTGTAGATTCTCTTTTTCTCTTGATAAGCCTGGCTAGGGTTTTATCTATTTGTTTATTTTTTCAAAAGACCAACTCTTGGTTTCATTGATTTTTTTCTATTGTTTTATTCTTCTCAATTTTATTTATTTCTTCTCTGATCTTTACTACGTCCCTCCTTCTGGTGACTTTGAGCCTCATTTGTACTTCTTTTTCTAATTTCAGTAATTGTGTCTTTAGACTATTTATTTGGGATTGTTCCTCCTTTTTTTAAATAGGCCTGGATTGCAATACGCTTTCCTCTTAGAACTGCCTTTGTGGCGTCCCTCAGAACTTGTTGTTTTGTGTTGTTGTTGTCATTAGTTTTCACATATTCCTTGATCTCTGTTTTAATTTGTTTATTGACCCATTGATTATTTAGAATAATGTTATTAAGTATCCATGTATATGTGGGTCTTTTTGTTTCGTTTCTAAAATTTATTTCTAGTTTTATACCTTTGTGACCTGAGAAGTTGGTTGGTAGAATTTCAATATTTTTAAATTTAGTGAGGTACTTTTTGTAGTGTAGTGTATGGTCTATTCTGGAAAATGTTCCATGTGCACTTGAGAAAAATGTGTCCCCTGTAGCTTTGGGTCTGGAATTCTGTGATGTCTGTTAGGTCCGTCTGTTCTAGTTTGTTGTTCAGTGCCTCTGTGTCTTTACATATTTTCTCTGTGGTTGATCTGTCCTTTGGAGTGAGTGGTGTGTTGAAGTCTTCTCAAATGAATGCGTTGCTTTCTATTTGCTCCTTTAATTCTGTTAGTATTTGTTTCACATATGCTAGTGCTCCTGTGTTGGGTGCATATATATTTAAAATGATTATATCATCTTGTTGGACTGATGCCTTTATCATTATGTTATGTCCTTCTTTATCTCTTGCTACTTTCTTCATTTTGAAGTCTACTTTGTCTGATACAAGTACTGCAACACCTGCTTTTTACTCGTTGTTTGCATGAAATATCTTTTTCTCTCCCTTCACCTTTAGTCTGTGTATACCTTTGGGATTGAGGTGAGTCTCTTGTAAGCCGCATATAGATGGGTCTTGCTTTTTTATCCATTCTATTACTCTGTGCCTTTTGATTGGTGCATTCAGTTCATTTAAACTTAGGGTGATTATCGATAGATACATACTTATTGCCATCCTGGCTTTAGATTCTTCGTTACCAAAGGTTCAAGGGTAGCTTCCTTACTATCTAACAGTCTAACTTTACTTTCTTGTTAAGTTATTGTAAACACAGTCTGTTGTTTCTTTATTTCTCTCCCTTTTTATTCTTCCTCCTCCATTCTTTATATACTAGGTGTTTTATTCTTTGCCTTTAGTTGGTATTTGGATGGTCTGCTTTCTTTGCTATGATTTTATTTTCTCTGGTGACATCTTTTTAGCCTTAGGAGTGCTCCCATCTAGAGCAGTCCCTTTAAGATAACCTGTAGAGGTGCTTTATGGGAGGCAAATTCCCTCAGCTTTTGCTTGTCTTGGAATTGTTTAATCCATCCAATTTAAAAGATAATTGTGCTGCATACAATATTCTTGGTTCGAGGCCCTTCTGTTTCATTATGTTAAATATATCATGCCATTCTCTTCTGGCCTGTAAGGTTTCTGTTGAAAAGTCTGATGATAGTCTAATGAATTTTCCTTTGTAGGTGATATTTTTTCTCTCTTTAGCTGCCTTTAATACTCTGTCCTTATCTTTGATCTTTGCCATTTTAATTATTATATGTCTTGGTGTTGTCTTCCATGGGTCCCTTGTATTGGGAGATCTGAGGGCTTCCATGGTCTGAGAGACTATTTCCTTCCCCAGCATGGGGAAGTTTTCAGCAATTATTTTTTCAAAGACACTTTCTATCCCTTTTTCTCTCTCTTCTTCCTCTGGTACTCCTATAGTACGAATAGTGTTCCGTTTGGATTGGTCACACAGTTCCCTTAATATTCTTTCATTCCTGGAAATCCTTTTATCTCTCTCTGCCTCAGCTTCTCTGTATTCCTGTTCTCTGATTTCTATTCCATTAACAGACTCTTGCATCTCACCCAGTCTGCTGCTAGGCCAGTCAATCGCTTGTCTAATTTCAGCATTGTCTTTCCTCATTTCCCTCACCTTCTCCTTTAGCTCTTGCATATTTCTCTATAGATCCATCAGTATGGTTATGGCTTTTATTCTGAAGTCTTTTTTAGGAAGATGTGCATGTCCATCCCATCAGGCTCCATCTCTGTGGTTGTCTGGCTTAGCTTTGTTTGTACGACATTCCTCTGTCTTTTCATGGTGATAGAAGTGGTCACTGACTGGCTCCATGTATGTCAGCTGGGCTCTTCAAGACTTTTAGAAAGAAGAAGAAGAAAAAAACCCCATCGGTAGTAGATTCTATGAGGATGCTCTAGGTGGCACTACTGTTCCACTGTTCCACAGCTGCGGCCATGCCGGTGGGCCCTTTGTGGTTCTGGCCAGGGTGGGAATGAATGGGAGTCTGCTATTCTCTGTGGGAAGTCTCGTTGTGGCTGGTTTTCCCAGCCGCCGGCCAATGGATCCAAAATTCCCCAGGACTCCCAGCCTGCTGGGATGATCCTGCTCCTCCATTGTGCCCCTGTCTCTTTAAGACCCATAAAAAGCACGCGCCTTTCTTTTACTCCTGGGAGCTGGCTGAGGGGAACTGCTGCCTTTGATCCTGCACATCTCGCACTCCAATCTCCGATCCACCGCGTGATGTGTGTCAGTCCTCCTGGCGTAAATCACCATGTTTGTTCATTTGGCGGGTCTGTGCTTCCACTCCCTCCCCGCTCTGAATCCTCTCTTCTGGCCAGTGCACTGTGGTGGGGAATGCTTGGGTCCTGCCGATTCGCGGCTCTGTATCTTACCCAATTTGTGAGGTGTCAAGTCCTCTCAGGTGTACCTGCAGCCCGGGTGTTGTCCTGTATCTTCTGGTCTCTCTTTTAGGAATGGGTATATTTGTTGTATTTTCATAAATATGTATGGTTTTGGGAGGAGATTTCTGCCACCCTGCTCACGCCACCATCTTCCTGGAAGTTGTATATCTTTTTTTATTCAACTCTAGTTGATACACAATATTATTCTGGTTTCAAGTAAACAACACAGTGGTTCAACAGTTACACACATTATTAAATCCTAACCCCATCTACTGCAATTACTATCTGTCAATAGAGAAAGATTTTACAGAAACATTGCCTATAATCCCCATGCTGCACTTCCATCCCTGTGACAAACTTATATGAGTGATATTTTTGCGCCCTTTTATCCCACTCATCCACCCCACCCACCCGAAACCTTCCCCCATGGCTACCATGAATTACCTCTCAGTGTCTATGATTTTCGATATTTTTGTGTGTGTGATTATAATATAATTAACTATCCCTAAGTGATTTGCATTAAATTTATCTAACCTCTCAAGTTTCTTGGTTTTATTAACTATTAAACTAAAGAGTGATTTTTGTTTGAGACCTGGACAGATTTGTTATTGTAAATGTGTAGATCTTGCTTAGACTCTGTTTCAGCAGGCTTCCTCTGACACCAGTCCACCAGGGAAGGCAGGGACTTAGCCTTCTGACTGCCAGATGCAGAGAGGAGCCCAGCTTCCCTACTTGGCTCCTGTTGACATGTTCAGGATGAGAGGATCTTCATTACTGCTGGGCTGGAGTAGAATTTCTAGTTCCCCACTGACCTTTGCTGATATAACAGTGAGGGGAGGGGTAGGAGTGCCTGTCAACATTCTCCCACATAACCTCTGCTGACACACTGTGCAGGTGGGGGAGAGAGGCCTTACTACCTCTGGACAGTGGGGTATGCTTGACCCTCCACAGCCTTCCTCTTCTAACAACACCCCAGTGATGAGAGGGAAGGGTGCCTTGTTACTTCCAGAAGATGGACGTCCACTGATACCATAGGGTATCAGGTTTGGTGGTGGCCAAACAATGGGGGTGGAAGTCCTGGCTTTCTACTCAACCTTCTTTGATACCAGCCCACAGGAAGCATTGTGGAGCCTCATTACGGCCTCCTGTGCATGGCAATCTAGTCTCCCCTTTCAACCCTTACTGGTACAGGTGAGGGTAAAGGGCCACAGTATTTTCTGTATCCTTGGCTGCAATTGAGAAGTTACTGTCTGCCTCTGGGCTCCTCATTTTTTGGATACTAGTGTACAAAAGGCAGGATTTGATTTGATTTGATTTTTGTCTATACCCAGTGGCATTGTTAGTTTTCCAGCTTCCAAGCTCCATTTCTGGGATGTAGAAAACAAAAGGAAGCCCTGAGAACTCACCACACTGTTACTTGTTGAGTCTCAAGTTCTATGGCTAGTCTCCTTCTTCTCTCCATCTTTCAAGTCGTCTTGGGTTTTTTGCATATATAGTGCCAAGTATTTTTTGTGGGAGTGGCACTTAGTGGATGAAATAAAGAAAAGTACCTCTACTCCATCTTCTCACAAGCAGTAGTCTCACACTGATCACTGTTTGGATACTAGACTTACCTTGATTTCTAGGGTAATTCTTACTTCATCACATTTATTATTCTTTTTATATACTGCATATTTTATTTGCTAATATTTCATCAAGAATATTTATATATTTGTAAGAGGTACTAGTGTACAGTTGTCTTGTAACATCCTTTTCTGGTTGTGTATTCATATAATCCTAGCCTTAAAAAAATGAGTTAGGAAATCTCCATTCTAGTCTACTTTCTGAAAGGGTTTGTGTAGGATTGGTAATGTTTCTTCCTTAAATGTTTGAAAAAAATCACTCACAATATTTTTGAGAAAATTTTTGTTAGTATGAATTTATAAAATTGATATATGGCTATTAAAATTTTCTTCTTGAGAACATTTTGGTAATTTGTAATTTTCAGATAAATTATCCATTTCCACTAGCTTGTGAATTTAATTGTTATAATACATTTTGTATCAGCTTTTAAGAGTGCCTTGCAATAATTGAAATATATGTAATTGTATCCTTTATGGTGTCTATAATGGTAAACCTCAAATTTTGAAAGATAATAGTTATTGTTATTTGAAGCTAATAGGTTTTTCAGTTTCTTATGAAGTAATAGTTAACCTTAAGTTTGGCATACAGGTAGATTTAAGACAGACTGGCATGCACAAAGATATGAATCAATGAGATATAAAATGATCTCCTGGTCAGGCTCTCATATGTGTTCACACACATGCTCCAGAGAAACCATCTCTCTCCTCATCTCCATCTGTTGCATCATATAAGTCTTCTCCAAAAAATATTATTTCACATAAAACCTATATAATAGTTTCGTGAATATAGGTTCCTGAAGAAAAAAAGTATTATGGAAAGGGGAAGAGGGTAAAAATGTTTTATTTCACTAGGCATAGAAACAGCGTTTATTCTAATAAATTGACATTTCAGTAAATTTCTAAACACCCTTAAGTGTTAAGGATCAACTAAATAAGAGATTTCATGGTGATCCTGGTTCAAAAGTCACTATAAGAAACTACACACTAACTAGCTTTGGGGAAAATTAATTATAGACATAGGATTTTCGAAGACAAAATCATTTCGCAATTGTAATAATCAGGTAACAGGAGATCTGAGAACAATGACACATCTGTACCTCTCTATTCAGTTAGTTTATTTTTTATAAATTAACAAATGTTGTCTATTAATTTGAGTAAAAATCAGACTGTGACTATATGTGATAAAACAACCCACAACTATACAACTTTCATATAATTCCTTTGTTAAATTATTTTATATCAGATTAGAGATGGATAGAGGAATGGATGAGAGAGAGAGATACTAGTATATGTTTTCCAACTTCACATCTATCTACTGAGATAATGGTGTGGTTTTTCTCCTTTTCTCCTTCAATTTGACTAATTCTTATATTTTCTATTACTAAATATTTATTCATATTTTTCTCTGATCCAAGATGGAGTCTCTTCACACCAGTTAATAATCACCTTCAGTCTTTCCAGACATCTTTGTTTATTTTACATTATTTCATCTTCAAACATTAACACTTTTTACTTTGGTGAGTTTCATTATTTGCTTAAAAAGGAAGACAGCTGTCAGTATTTGTTCACCATCATATCTGACTTACCTCAAGGTTTTATTGTCCACATTAGGAGTAATTTTTTTTTTCATATCATGTAAAAGAAAATAATTTTATGGCATTTTTTTCCATACATCTGATTACTATTCTTTATTCCTATATGTTTTTTCAAAATATGTTAAAATAATCCAGTTCAGCTTTTAAAAATATACACCTCCTCAAAGTCCTTCAACTCCTTCTCTTTCTTTATTTCTTTCTTTTTTTATTAAGCTATCATT
>JAVSCE010017696.1:0-55807 GCA_032199065.1 Smutsia gigantea | reverse complement strand
AAATTAGGTTGTATTGTGTTAACTATTTTTTCTTTTACCAGCATCAAGGAGTAGAATTTGCATTGTTATTTACTGAGAACTTCTTGTTTCCGTAATCTCATTTGATTTTTCCAGTAATTCAGTGAAGGCGTTATTATTTTACAGATAACAGAACTAAGGAGTTTAAAGAATTTACATGAGGTCACTCAGACCATAAGGGATCAAATCCACATCTTTTGACTCCAAAATTTACAATCTTTTCACTAAGATCCTAAAAGTAAATGTAATCTTAAACTAAAACTACTTGGATGTTGTGGTGACTAATTGAGGTCACTCCCAGCAATCAAAAGTTGTTAAATCTATCTTCATTAATTGTTTTTTAACCTTTGCTTCTCAGGTCTTTGATCTATCGTTTAGCTGATTCACTGATGTTTGGTATTTCCAAAGAAGGGAAGGAAAGGGAAGGGAAAGGAGGTAAAATCCAAACCTATCTTAGTTCTCTTGGTGAGAACCTTGGCATTTAATAATATTTTTGGCTAGAACGTATTTTTGGTTTGTTATGGTTGAAATTATAAACTGTGACAAAAGTAGTCGGTTCTCAGAAGCTATGACTTTTTTTTTTTTAATACCATTATGGGAAAACATTCAAAGCTTAATTTCTTTAAGTATTCCATCATTATTTTTGTGACAAATCCTGACTTTGTGAAAGGCTTTTTTTCTTTTTGTTTATTGTGATGGAGTCATTCACAGGTATAACTTCTCTTTGCAAGGTTAAAACCATCAAATGATACAATCTGCTTTCTCAAAATAATTTTTGGTATCAAGGTAAGTACAGATTCTTGACCTTGTTAAATCTTAATTGTAGTTGGTGGGAATTACCTGTTATGTATGAGAAGTGGTAGAATGAGTTTTGTTAGGCTAACTTTTTTTTTTTAATTACCTAAAAGCACTCAAAAACACATACTTTCCATTCCCTCTTGTCATAATCCCTAGTCTGCTCTACTTGTAAATTATTTCCCCAGCCTGTTGGAGAACTGGACCGTGTGAACCAAGGTCACAAATTTATCTGTGTTTTTTGATATATTGTTGTGAATGAGAGTGTAGTAGAAAATGTTTTTAAAAAATAGCTAATAGTCAGTAGAAATTGAAACGTATTTTCCATTCTGGTTAAGGTGCATTGATGTCCCCCATAGTTGAGATGTTGGCCTACTCTAGTGTTTTCTGTTTGAATCCTTTCTCTTCTCTGCCTGAGTTGAACTCTTACAAGAAGTAACACTTTTCACTGGTTTCCAAACATGTTGAAGTTGTGGAATCCCAGCCCTACTAATGACTCAGAGGTTAAGCTGGAGGTGAAGAATTAGTAGCTAAACATCTGTCTGATCATAGCTTCTTTCAAAACAATCTGTGGAAATGACTTACTGAATGAACTACTGACTTCCTTAGGATTTAGTGTAAAAATGATTAGATTAGTTGGCCTCAATTTTTGTTAACAGGATTCTGTGCATTAATTTTTTCTGATCTTCATTTTGAAATCTGATATCTCACTATAATACTTCATAGGTGTGTTTGGCTTTAAAAATAAATTTAGACAATTCTGAAATTGCTTAAAAATAACCTGCCAACAAGATTGGCAAGTGATTATTAACAGTTAGTAATTGTAAGCCTCTACCTTAAGAAAATTATGAACTGAAAATAGATTATTTTTTACTTTATCTTTAATGAGGAAGTAGAGTTAAATTTCTCAATTGATTGGAAATCTCAAATTTTAAATTAGTCTGTCCTGAAGTGGTATATAAGTGTATTACAATTATGGTGATACCAGCAGAAGAACCAGAGGTCAAAATGTTAGGTGGAACCATATGAAATTACCAGTTTTAATAGGTCTAAAACAGTTGATTATTGGCAGTTTCATGATTTGGTCTGGTTAAAGTGGTTGTATTTGAGACTTGGAGATATCCTAGGATTGGAGATAGAATAGGAGACATTTAAGATAAGGATAGATTACATTTAGTAATCTGATACATAAATTTAATGTTTTTAACAATGAGTGCATATATTACTTTTATTAAACAAGACAATAAAGCAGTGCTCTGTCCTCCCAAACCCCTGGCTAAAGTAAGATAGTTCACTTTAGATCTGAAGCCATAGTTAGTTTAGTTAGGCCAAAGTTCCGAAAATAATTTAACTGGAAGACTCAGGTTCAGACTTTGCCTTGGTAGTATTTTGTGCTTAATCTGACTGGCTAGGTGAATGAAGTTATGTTCATTGATCATCTGTAGTTTTTGTTAAAGCCACTTTGCTGGATGTTATGGTGAATTCACAAAGAAATAGTGATAATAATAGAATAATTAAATAAATAAAATAACAGATAGATGATACAAGCCATGATTGATATTTTGTGCAGTTCAAGTCTTTCAGAGGAGATGGGACTACTTTAGACTGGAGTGATCTAGTACAGTTCACTGAGGAGATGAGTTGAACTAGGAGCTAAAGAGAGGCAATCTAAGTGGGATACATTAAGTATTAAAAGTGTGAAGGCTGGAAAAATGTCATTTATACTTGGTCAGGATTGAGTAAGAGAATAATAGAAGAGATGAGCCTTGGAAAGTAGTGTGAGGTCAAATTAACGTTTTACATCCAGACCAGAGTTTCTCAGTGTCGGTACTGTTGACATTTTGTGTCTGACAGTTCTTTGTTATGGAGGACAATTCCTTGTCCTGTGGATTGCAAAGTGTTTAACAGCATCCCTGTCTTCTACCTACTTAATGTCAGTAGCATCTTTCTTACCTAACCCCCATTACCTGCCCTTTCAGGGCAACCATTGCCTGTAGACATTGCCAGATGTCCTCTGTGGGACAGCACTGTCCCACTTGAGAACCTGGTCTAGATTTAGTCAGAAAATGTAAAATGACACAGCTGGAAATCATGTCAGAAGTAGAGGGTGAATTGTTGTTGACTGATTGGCTTTTTAAAAGGACATACACAGAATTAGTCAGAAATGGCCCCAAGATGATAACAATAACCAGTAGACTGATGATCTGTTATTTTTTGTGTATATTAATACTACTAATCATTGTTGTACTAGGTCAGTGAATAGATAGTTAAGTAATTAAGGTTGATTAACAGAGATGATGATATTGCAAAGCTAACATAAAATTCTGAATTAAGTCATTGATTTTATTATTTATTTATCATGGGGAAAACGTAAAGCATTAAATATGTGAAGAGGTTCTTGAAGATTTTTTTTTAAATCTATAACTGTAAAAGATTCCTTAACTGAGTTGAAATAGCCATTGCTTGGAGAGATTTTGATACATTGCATTGTATATTTGAGAAAGGTTACCTTTTATTTGATACATTGTATGTTTGAGAAAGATTACCTTTTATTTAACTGAATAGGAAGTAGGGATGTAAATTTTAAAGTTTTTTCTTATGTAAAAACTTTTGTATACTTAGAATGAACTCTTCTTATGCCTAGGATAGCTGTGTTTGAAGTATCTGACTTATTTCTCTAGTCTATTATTACTAGTATTTTTTTTTAAGGATGTTAATAGTGATGGATTTGGAACATGGCAGAGTCATTGTTTGAATTTGTAGTATTTTTTTTGAAGCCTACGAAAATATAATTATAGACAGCCAAGGACTTTGATTTTCTATTGTCACTATTACCTAGCAGTGCTCATAACTAAACATTGTTCATCTGCATCCTTTAAGTGTGTATGTATCAAAAAGAAGTGATGATTAATGAGATGAAGGTTATTTTTCAGAGATCAAAGAAAGATAAAATTTGATGTAGTCCTGATTGCCTGCAGTTGGAGTTATGGTTAACCAATCTGTTATATTTGGAGAATGAAGGGTTGGGTAAGATACTAGGATTTAGATTTGTGAAAACATCTCAGATGCTTCTAATAATATATTAATAAATGTCAAGCGTTTAGAATTTTAACTGCTTTCTGTTCATGCATGATTATAAAACAAAAACAGAATCAAAGGGTATCAGTGTCCATGTACTTTTGAAAATAATTAGTTGGCATTGGCAACACAACCAAAACAAAACTGCAAAAATTGTTGACATTGTAAAATTTACCAAGTGATAGCAAAGTTGGATTGGTCTCAGTTTTAAGAAGGTACTGGTGTTTGTGCCTCAATCTTTTTTATCTACTGTTGTTTTTATTGATAAAAATTATTAGGAATACTTATATGTATAAAAAGGCTTCCAGAAGATTGGTCCAGAAGAAAAGTACCTTTTCTCCATATACCAGCTATCTTAATTATGGCATTGCTTGCAAACTGTTCTAGTTTTCTTTAGTCAGTTTACACAGAGATCCTGTTTGCCTTAGAAGTGGTTAGTCAACTCTGCTTGTTATTTATTAGATCTTTAAAAATATCTTGAGGTCATTATTTTTTTACCAAAGGTAGTTTTTCCTGGTAGGTTGGATTAATTGGTGTGAGTGGTATGAAAATCATAATTGTCTTAATGATTTGTAGAGCTGTTGGACTGAAAAGAAATCAGTATTTGTGTGTGATATTGGGTCCACACTGTTTCTGAGATCCAAGAATTCATAAATCCAAAGGTGTTCCCTAAATTTGGTACAAACTTAGTTGATGGTAAAAGCTGACTGGAATGCAGAGGAATTTATTTGTAGCATTTATTTATCATACTCATAAATATTCATACTTTATACTGCAGAAATAATTTATTTGATTATAGGTAGTACCATAGACCTCACTGGACGTTTTAGTGTCATATGTTGTGCATATACCATGCTATTTTTCTAAAATTTGAAGAAAAAAAAATTACATTCTGAAACACATCTGGCTTCAAAAGTTTCAGATAAGGGATTGTTGACTTACATGATATTGCTTTGTGTCCCAGGCAAGGTTATTTAGGATGAGAGTGTTTTTTCACAAGAGTCTGAATAAGCCGTGGGTACCTGCATGATAATCTTGAGATTGACGATGATTTTGTAGGGTCAGTCAACATCAGCTAAGTACTAGTCTCTTTTCTTTTTAATCAGCCATCTGTAAAGGATTTCTGAGATATTTTAGATACCAGATACTAATTACAAATTTCTTTACTTTTAATGCCTAATAATTATAGAGACTAAGGTTGCTTGAGTTAACAGAAATTAAAATTGTGTGGAAACATGGACTTTTTTCACTATTTTACTACCCTTTTCTTGGTTATAGGTACAAAAAAATTCATCGCCCTACAGATTTACCATTGGTGTTGGCTACGACCTGACTATGACTGGTTGTTTCTCACTTCCCTCCGGCTTCCCTTCCTTTTTTTCCTCCCCCAGTATTTTAGGTTTTTATTTATTTTATTAGGTATTAAAAATGTTACTGAGTAGTGTTGGGCTAAGAGAGCCTGGATTTCCCTAGGTAGGAAGGAATGGAAGAAACTTGCTAGAAAGCTTATAGTCCTGCATGAACTCTTCAGTGTCCTCAGCCTACATTTTTAGCAACTGCTGTGGTTGCTCTATTTATGATGAATTACGTTTTAAAAAAAAATTCATTAATTTCTTTCAGTCTAGGGAATATAGTAGTTACCTCCTAGAATTTTTGAAAGTTTAGGTGACTCTCATGGATATGAATAGCATCCTAATAAGCAGAATTGGTAACTTCCTTGCAGCTTCCATTTTCTGTTGCTATTGTTTGTTTTCACCTGTGTATTTGATACTCCTAAAATTGATCGCCATATTAGGGATGTGGTGCAAGTTGATTGTCATAAATATCTGTGTTCATTTTTGTTAGATAAAGAGTAAAACAAATGAAACAGTTTTTGGGGTCAGGTTTTTCTTGTTTTGAATGTAACTCAACACTTGTAAGTCCATATAGTTTATAAAAGGAAGATGGAAGGGAAGAAGTATTTGGTCTCTATTATATTATTAAGTTAAAATCAAGTGACCAATTTAAAAAGAAGCACATTTACTTTTAGAAAAAAAATTGCCTTTAGTGTACCAAATATAACATGAGTTATATGACACAAAATAGTGCTCCTTTTTTTAAAGCATATTTTAATTTAGAGCTACATATATCATCTTCATTAGTTTGAACTAAAACCATTATACCAACTTCACTGATTTATTATTTAATCAGGTTGGGAATGTCTATCATTCTTTGACTTAAATTCGTTTATATTGTTTTGCAAGTTATTCACAAATTTTGGTGGTTTCATTTGTGTCAGCGTTGTGTGTGTGTGTGTGTATGTATATACATATGTGTGGTTTTTTTTTTCTCATATTTTCAACAGATTCTGAAGGGAGTGGTAATGGAAGTGAAGATCCCTCAAAGGACAGTGCAGAAGGTTCCTGTAGTGATTCTGAAGAAAATATTTTAGAGGAAGAACTGAATGAAGATGTTAAAATAAAAGAAGAACAACTTAAAAGTTCTGCAGAGGAAGAAATACTGTCATCAGAAAAACAGTTAATTAAAGTGGAAAAGAAGGAGGAAGAAGAGAATGGAGAAAGACCTAGAAAGAAAAAGGAGAAAGAGAAAGAAAAGGAAAAAGAAAAAGAGAAGGAGAAAGAGGAGAAAGAAAAAGCATCAGTATCTGATAATGTGGCTCCTTGCACTGCTTCCACCACGCCAGCCACAAGTCCTCCTGCTGTTAACACATCTCTTTCAGTCCCCACTACGACAACCGCTACAGAGGAACAAGTCAGTGAGCCAAAAAAGTGGAACCTTCGTCGAAACCGACCACTGTTGGATTTCGTATCCATGGAAGAGCTGAATGATATGGATGACTATGACAGTGAAGATGACAATGACTGGAGGCCTACTATAGTAAAGAGAAAGGGAAGATCTGCATCTCAGAAAGAAGGAAGTGATGGAGACAATGAAGATGATGAAGATGAGGGAAGTGGAAGTGATGAGGATGAGAATGATGAAGGCAACGAAGAAGATCATAGCAGCCCTGCCAGTGAAGGGGGTTGCAAGAAGAAGAAGAGTAAAGTTCTTAGCAGAAACAGTGCTGATGATGAGGAACTGACCAATGATAGCCTGACACTATCTCAAAGCAAGAGTAATGAGGTAGATCAACCCAATTTTTATGATATCTGTCTGTCTGGGGAAAAGGGACTTCTTCTCTAAACCATTCTGCTCATTATATTAAGTGGCTTCCTTGAAATCCTATTTATAGACAGCTATGGGAATGAATGAGCACCCTAAATGTAACATTTATTCATTTGATCAGTCAACCTTTTTTGAGTATCTACTATTTGTCACCGTTCTCAAGGAGCTCACAATCACCGTCCTCAAGGAGCTCACAGTTTATATATTTAGAGAAATATTTTTCTATCTATAGACTTGGGAAATGGTAGATTTCCTTTCCCCTTTCTATCCTCTTAACTCCACTGTTATAGGACTACTGAATAGTGGTGAGTGGATTATGAAAACAAAGGTCACTTTTTTTCAACTTAGTTATGTCCACAACTACATACAAATTTAAACTTTTAGAATGCCTTAGAGCAGGCAGCTTAATGATTCTCTCGACATTTAGAAATTCATCTTAAAGGTTAATTCCTTTACCAGTTGTAGTGCCCATTATCTTTGAATAGTCACCAAATCTTGGCTTTAGATGTTTGGGAGTAAGTACAAACTGTATGTTCGTGAATATAGTGAATAAGTTCTCGCTACAAAGAAGTGGAAAAAAAAATCAAACATTTCTGTCCTAAGACAAATATTTCTATCATAAAACCACAGTAATGACTCAGTTCTTCTACTTGAAGTTCTACTACCGAAAGTTAGGTTTATCCTTTGGGCCCAAGATGCAACATTCAAGACTCTTCAGTTAAACACCTTTGTGTCTCTTTGTCTGTGTGTTTATGTATATGTTCTTCTTCAAAAGAAAGATTGAGTTTGTCATCTTTACATGGAGATGTACTCTTACATCACATGTAGAACTATAATAATTAAGCTTGTCATTTCTGTTAATGTGTTTATAGTCACAAAAATTGACATCTTTACCAAGCACTTATTTTTGTTTTTTCATATCACAAGTAGGTTAAACTGGTAGAAAGATTTTTCTTTTATGCATTATTTGTTCTCTTACATTTCTTCTGCTTACAAATTTTACATAGCAGTGATTATCTATTTTAAGTATCTTTCCTTAAAAAATTTGGTTATTTTCTTACCAAAATAGTATTTAGCAGCCTGTGGGGGGATTGTATGTTAGTAGAGATGAAACAGCAGTTATTCTAGATTATAAGTATTGGTTAATTTCTAGGTTGCCCACTTTCATAGGAAGAATGTTGCCTACCTCTAGTAATATCTTAATTCTCATGTTTAGGTAAATGAAAAGTGTCATTTGGAATATAATACAGTATTTATAATGATGTTACACAGGGAGTTTTATTTTCCCAGTGCCAATTTAGGGAAATAGAAGAATGGAATATTCAGTCCTTCATATTTGATTAGGCATAATACAGTTTATTTTATAGTACTTAGTATTCAGTCTGTATCTGTTGAATAAGTTTACCTGGCCTCATCGCTGTCTTTATTTTTATTAGCCTGACATTCACAAAACTAGGCTGGCTAGGATAGAGGCAGAGTTAGATTTATGCTAAGGTGTGGGGAATACCTGCATAATTTTAGAGATTTGCCACATAAGATGTATACATTATCCATTGTTAATCTGTAATATATATTATATATATATATAAGTTATATCTTGTATTGTGTATATATATCATATATTGTATTATACAATATGTATTGCTTAAGAGATTGTAGATTATCCCTTTTGATGCATTAAAAGCCTTATATGCTGTTTAATTTTTTTCCTACCAGAAGACACCTTGGTAAATGGTACTTTATGTGTTTAGGTTATCATTTCCAAGGAATGAGATTCCATAGCATTTCTTGGAAACATGCCTTGATAAAGTTGTCAAGAAGTTTCTTCTTATATTAGCTAAATTAATTCCTCTTGTGTTAATTTCTGTGAATTTTCCTTCAGCTCTAGAAGAGCTTATAGAAAGTTGATTTTCCCTCAGTAATGTTCTACCTGAAAGCTTGATAGCTTTAACCCCCAAGGCTATTGTTGAGACTCTTCAGTAGTCTTTGATGATTCTAGTTATTTTTAAATGTCACTCAAGCTAGGTATTAAATTTTAGTAAAAACTAATCAGGTGAGATTACTTTCTTATATTTCTAAATTTCCTGTTTATATGATTTTGATTTTGTAAAAAGATGATTAAAGGTAATCCTTGTTGTTTTATGACCAATGTTTGAATCTTAATCTTGGTTATTTTAGGTAGTGATAGCTTGCTAAATGTCCATTAGTTAATACCTTATATCTGATTATACTTGAGTTTTATTTTTCTCTACTCTTACTTTAAGTTTTCATATACTACTTTGTAATAGAGATAGTTGAAAATGTGGCTTTAGAATTACATAATATAATTATATTTAATTTATAAGCAGATAAATTTACTTCTTGGCTGCTATTTGAGGTGCTTTTGTAGAGAAATTGTGTTGGGCATCATGTAAATATTGCCCAGAAACTTTCAGTTTTGAAGTTTCTTAGGGGAATTTGCTATTTTTTAAAGTCAGAGCCTTTTGTAACTATTGACTTGTAATGGCCTTAATATGCTTATGCTACTGTAGGCCTTGAAATACTCTAGAGCAGTGGTTTGCAAAATGTTTTGGTGTCAGGACCGCTTTACACTAAAAAAACTTTTGGGGACCCTAATTACTGTTTTTGTAGGTTATATCTTTTGATATTTGCCATTTCAAATTAAAACTCACAAATTTCAAAAAATAAGACATAAGGCACAAAAGTTAGCAGATCCATGAGGCTGGAGCCTCTGGAAAACTTCACTGTATATCAGTAGGCGAGCAACAGTGAAAAAGGCAAATAACCTAGGTATTATTATGCAAATAGACTTTACCTGCTAGACCCCTTGAAAGAGAATTCCCCAGACCACCTTGAGGACTACTGTTCTAGAATTGCACATTTGATGACCTGCATTTTCTGCATATGGGCACTTGTCTTTATCAATGGCATTAATGGCATTTTTTTAATTTAGTGCAGTCTGAACAGTACCCTTGGAATACGGTCATATGTCTTTTTCAAGCTTTTATCTTGACACTTGAGATTCATTGAAGTTATCTTGCCTTTTAGGTTTCTGAAGTAAAGTTTTTGGGGTGGACTGTGCAGCAGTTTCAGAGAATGGTTCCCGTTTTCAGGACTTTGTAACTAGAGCTTTGGATAAGAATTTGTATGTGACAGAATATCATATCAGTAGAAATGTTCAGATGAAGTTTTCTGGTTTATAAAATCTAAGGCTCTGTTATGTTTAAATGGATTAGATGTCTTGCCATGTGAAGAAATGGCAATTGTCATTTGATTTTTGCTAATTAAAATGTAAAAATTTTGCCAAAACTTATAAATAGCCACTTCTGTTTGGGACTTCTGACTTAGTAATTAGTTACTTTTTTACACATTTCAAAATAAAAGAAATTGCTCTAAGACCTAAAAAAATCAATTTGTAACATTGTACAAAAATTACTTGAAATTCTTCAGAATTTAACCTTTAATAACTTAGAGAAAGAACTATTGCTTGGAATTCTTGGCATACTAATTTTTTCTCATCTTTAGGGCAATAAGATTCTTTTAATTCTGGTTTTACATGAAGTGTGCTGAAATTTCCTTCTATTAAACAACTTTATTGTGTATAGTATTTATTATCGTCTATATGGAATACATATATAAATGAACAGTAAACATATTTTAAAGTCCATGGAGAGCACTGAGCAATATTATCATTTTAGGTACAAATTTTAAACCCCAAGCAAAAAAATGAAATAATTTATTTTAAATAGTCATTGATTTATTACTGTAATGCCTCATTTATTCTTATGGTTACCATTACATTCCATTGAATTATTCCATAATATTACAGTTATATTCTAGGTAATATGCTTGTGCCATTCAAAACCCACTTTCCTGATTTTTATGAAAAATCAGTATTTTCCAATGATATATTTTTGTGGTAAAAACTTTAGCTTAACCATTTCCACCAGACACCTGAAAAATGGCATACATTTTCAGAAATATGCTAATAAAAATTGATATTAAATTGGCATTTATATCCTGATCATAAGTGTGTTTAAAGCTGTTTGACTTATTAAAGACAACTTAGAGCATAATTTTTTTAGGAGCATGAGTTATTTAGATTTTTCCATTGAATTTCCCAGCCTTTGTTTGGGTAGTGTTTAGGGATCTAGTTCCTCTCATTTCTTTCTGTTTGCATTGTATTTCTAGTAAGAGTCTCAAGTGATGAGGTTGAAAGGGCCAGAAATACAGGTTAATTTGGTTTACTTCTAAATAATATGTGTAAGAAAGAAATTGTTATAGATAACGTGATTTAAACATTTACTTTTTTTCCTGAACAAAATGGAAAAATAGGGATATAATGGAATTAGAGCTATCTATTAATGCTTGTTTTTCTCATCCATAGAAATTTACTTGTTTCCCACATGGATAAACCTTTTTTTGAGATCTGAATTACAGTAGAGAAATACTGGCAGAACCCATAAACAGGAGTAGCCTCTCAAATATCAACCTCTGTTTGTTCACCAGGTCTGTGCTTGATGTAGTATTCTAAGAAGAAAGTCATTTTGGGATTTACCAGGAGAAAATATTTAAAGTAGCAGTGCTTGTTGAAGCTTATAACTTTTTGGGGGGGTCCCAAAGGAGATTCTCCAGTATAAAAAATGGTCAGCTCATGTTTCTCTTGAACCACCTACAAGAAGTAGGAAAGGAGAATGGGAATGGACAAAGAGTATCTAATATGTCTCAGGAACATTCCTGCCACACGCTATCTTGTTAATTCTCACAACAACCGCATGAGGTTATTATTTTTGTCATCACATTTTTCAGATAAGAAAATGGCAGCTTTGAGATTCAACAGCTATAAAGTGAGAGCTGAAAATGAAACTCAAGGACATTTGACTTCAAGTCAAATGCTGTTAAATTTAAAGCATGGTTAATAGGATGAAAGATTGGGCAGATTGTTTTGCTCACTAAACATGAATTTTTTTTTTCTGAAAGTTTTTACCTTTATTTGCTACCCATGTACAAAGCCCCCAGTCAACTACTTCGGTTTTATAACAGAGGAGCAAAATGCAAAATTGTAAAGTGCTAGAATTCTCAAGAAATGACACATGCTTCCTTGTTGACTTTTGCATTCTTTTCTGATTTGTCTTACAGATCATCTGCAAGTTTATACGTATTACACAGAACATGCATTGAAAGAATGTTAAAGAATGTTATTAATTGTGACATTCAAATGTCATTTCCAAACTATTGAAATGATGACTCTAAATGTTACCTTTGGATATTGGTCAGTTTAAAAGAATATAAAAATATAAAAACATTAATATGAAACAGTATATTTAGTAAATGTGTGATATGGAACTAATCTATTACTTTTGCTTCTGAATATGGTTATAATCTTAAATGAAAATACATAGACTAAAGTGCCATCTTTCATTACATGTAATGCTAAAATAAGCACAATCTGTTAATCATAATCTTGTTACCTTAGCATTTAAAGTTTAAGCCCATAATGTACAAGGTTTAAATTAAAAGCAGAAAACTCTTTCCCTTTCTTGAAATTTTATCTTTTTATATTTATCCATTACTACATCTTCCTTTTTCTTATTGTAATTAGGTATCTTTATTACCAGTTTACATTAGATATTTCTTGACACAAACCTAATAGTGTACTCTGATTCCTCTAGCAACTAGACAACCTAGATCCTTTTTTAGGTGGTTATCTGTTTCTTGTATACACAGATACACCTATGCAGACTCTTGTGGATCTGTCATCCAATAGTTTGATGATCCTGGAACCTCTGAATTGCCCAGCATTGAAGGAGTAGGATCTGTAACTGTGCCATTACATACATATTTACTTATATGTTATCTTGAATTGATTTTTTTTCCTGTTTAATATATGTGTGTCTTGTCTACCCTACATAGAATTATAAGCTCCCAAAGTGTAGAAACTATGTCTTAGACTTTTTAAACCCATACATAGGATTAATAATTATTTGTGGGTTAATTTTTCCTTTCTCTCAGGGGATCAGACCATAATCCAGAATGGCAAAGCAGATGAAGAATTGTTAGTTTGCATGCTTGCATTTTCATTTCCTGAAGGGACTTGGAGAGAAAGTAAAAAGAGTGGGTATACTTAAAGTGTCCTTTGACAAAGAGATGTACTTCTCAAATGTAGCATACTTCGAAATTACTAAAAGAATGGAAAATTCTTTTGGCATAATTTTGGAAATGCATAAAATAAAGTAAGAATTTTATTTATTACAATTACCTTTTAAATATATGGTTTTCTGATATATTTTAATATTAGGACTCGCTGATTCTTGAGAAGAGCCAAAACTGGAGTTCTCAAAAAATGGACCATATCCTGATTTGCTGTGTTTGTCTTGGGGATAATAGTGAAGATGCTGATGAAATAATTCAGTGTGACAACTGTGGCATTACAGTCCATGAAGGTAAATTTACTTGTCCTCTTTTAGAAATGGCTGTTGACACTGCATTTAATAAATAAAATCAGTTCTTTTCATTTGTACTATTCCAGAGTTTTCAACAATACTTTTTGGTATTTCAGTAAGACATTTTCAATCTTCATGCTGTTTGAAATAAGGCGTTCTGAATCCCCAAAGTATGATGGGTGTTAAATTTCAGATTATGTTAATCTCTGTTTTTAACAATTAAAATAGAAGTGTTATTATATAGAAATCACAGTATTTCTTTGAAGGTCAGTATATATTTTCTGTCATGGCTTTATTTCTAGGTTTTAAATAAATGTAAATGTTAGAAAAAGTGTTTTATTAGTCAGTAGAACATATTATTTAAGAGTTACATTCTAAGTCTAGTGATACACAATTTCTTCTTTCATAATTAAAAATTTTAATTTTAAAATTGAAACATTTTGTAGAGTTCATCTTTTAACATCTGAAATAGCCACTGTAATACATTGCAAGTATTTTTCCAAGTATAATTTTTGAACCTTTTTTATGTATTTTTGTTTGCTTTTTCACTTAAAAAATTTTTGACATATTTCTGACTTAGAGGAAAGTTTTAAGAGTACTACAAAGAATTCTTATATACTCTTCACTTTGATTTCCCAAGCGGTAAACATTTTGCTATTTTTAAAAAATTTTCTCTCATATAACACTTTTCTTCTGACATCTGTGCAAGTAAACTGTGGGCATAATGTTCCTCTCAATCCCTAAATTCCTCAGTGTGCAGTTCTTAAGAACAAGGGCATTCTCTTACATACATAAAACTGTCGAGGTCAAGAACTCAACATTGATTGAATACTATTACCTAATCTACTGACTGTATTCATATTTTGCTAATCATCCCAATAGTGTCAATTCTAGCAAAATAAAATACAGGGTCATGTATTGCATTCATTTGTCATGTCCATTTAGTTACCTTTAATCCAGAACATTTCCTGAGTCTTTGTGTTTCATGTTGTTAGCAATTTTGAAGAATACAGACCAGTTCTTTCATAGAATGTCCTTAATTTGGGGTTTTTCTTACATTTTCTCATAATTAGAAGTTTATGTGCTTTTTTTAATGCACATATTCAGGTTATGTGCTTTTGGCAGGATACCACAGAATTTATGTTGTGTTCTCAAGTGTATCGTATTAGGAAGCATGTAATGTTTATTTCTCTCCATTTACTGGTGATATTACTTTTATCACTTGGTTGAGAGGTTATTTTCTATATTTCTCTCTGGCAATTATTTTTTCCTGTCAGGATCATGACTACCAAAACAGTATTTCTGTGGCCTTGCCTTTACCTGCTTTTCTGGTATTACAGCCCTCCACCCAAATAGTCTGGGAGTCTGCTGTACTTTTGGGACCTTTTGTCTTCCCATGAAGCTGCTCTCTCTTGCAACTAAGGCTAACTGTGGGAATGTCTTCTATGACTGTTATTCATTCATTAATTTTTTTCAGTGATGTTTGTTGAGTACCTTCTGTGTGCTAAGCATTCTGTAGGTTTTAGGCATGTATAATAAACAATGTAGTAATTGCTGACCTTATGGAGTTTAATGTCTAGTAAGAGAGACAGGCAATAAAAAAAACCTCAAATATGTATATCAGATGGTGGTCTGAACTATGGAGAAAAATAAAACAGGACAAGGAGCATTGGGAATGCTATAGGTGGAAGTTGGCAGGTAGAATTTTGTATTTATAAAAGGTGATGAGGAAAATCCTCTCTGATGAGGTGATACCTGAGGAGTGACCTGAAGGATGTGTGGAAGCAAGCTATGTGAATATTTGGGGAAAGAGCCCTCTAAGAAGAGGGAATGATGAAGTGGGAACATGCTTAGAGTGTTTGGATAATGGCACAGTTGAGGTTAGAACTGAGTAAGTGAGCTGGTTAGTGATGGGGGTAGAGATGAAGGCAAACTAGGTAAAGCCTTGAAAGTCATGGATTTTAGAGTTTACTTGTAGTGGATATGGGAAAACATACATGAATTTTGAGCAAAGGATTAATATGATTTAATTTATGTTTTGAAAGGGTCACTAACTGCTGGGTTAAATGTGACTGAAGTAGATCTGGAGTAGAAATTCAGACCATTTAGGAGACCACTCCATTTAGGAAACCATTGAGTAATCCAAAAGAGCAGTAGTTGTGAGGTAGATAGTAAATGTTTGATTTTATCATGAATAGATGCTGAATTTTGTTAAATGCTTTTTCAGCATCTGTTGAGATGATCATTTGATTTTTATCC
Source organism: Smutsia gigantea (assembly GCA_032199065.1). Lineage (NCBI taxonomy): Eukaryota > Metazoa > Chordata > Mammalia > Pholidota > Manidae > Smutsia > Smutsia gigantea. The sequence continues at coordinate 40,049 of JAVSCE010017696.1, read as the reverse complement.
TCCCTTTTGTTAATGTGGTGTATCACATTGATTGACTTGTGGATATCAAACTGTCCCTGCATTCCTGGAATAAACCCCACTTGGTCATGAATGATCCTTTTCATGTATTTTTTTTTTTTGGTTTGCTAATAATTTTTTTAGTATTTTTGCATCTATGTTCATCAGGGATATCAATCTGTAATTTTCTTTGTAGTGTTTTTGTCCGGTTTTAGTATCAAGGTGATGCCTATTAGAATGAATTTGGAAGCTTTCCTTCCTCTTCAGTTTTTTTGGAATAGTTTCAGAAAGATAGGCATTAACTATTTGAATGTTTGGTAGAATGGCATCCTGTTCTGGATTTTTGTTTGTATGGACTTTTTTGATTACCAATTCTGTTTTGTTATGAGTAATTATTTCAGCTTTTCTTTTTCTTCATGGCTCATTCTTGGAAGATTGCATTTCCAGAAACGTATACATTTCTTCTATGTTGTCCAATTTGTTGGCATATAATTTTTCATACTAATCTCTTATAATCATCTGTATTTTTGTGGTTTCAGTTGTAACTTCTCTTTCATTTCTGATTTTATTTGTTTGAGTCTTTTTTTCTTGATGAGTCTAGCTAGTGGTATATCAATTTTATCTTTTCAAAGAACCAACTCAGTTTCATTTATCTTTTGTACTTTTTTTAGTCCCTTTTATTTATTTCTGCTCTGATATTTGTTATTTCCTTCCATTAACTTTTGGCTTTGTTCTTTTTCTAGTTTCTTTAGGCATAGGGTTAAATTTTTTATTTGACATTTTTTTCTTTCTTGAGATAGTCCTGTATCACTATAAACTTGCTCTTAGAACTACTCTTACTGCATCCCAAAGATTTTGAACTGCTGTGTTTCTGTTTTCATTATTCTCCAAGTATTTTTTTATCTCCTCTTTGATTTCTTCTTTGACCCACTGGTTGCTTAGTAGCATACTGTTTAGCTCCCATGTATTTGTGTTTTCTCCAGGTTTTTTGTTATTGATTTTGGTTTTATATCATGTGGTTGGGAAAACATAATGAGTATGATTTCAGTCTTAAATTTATTGAGACTTGTTTTGTGTGCTAAAATTATCTGTCCTGGAAGATATTCTGTGTGCATGTGAAAAGAATGAATATTCTGCTGTTTTGCGATGTAACATTCTGTAGATAAGTATTAAGTCCATTTGATATAATGTATTATTCAAAGCCACTGTTCCCTTATTGATTTTCGGTCTGGATGATCTATCCATTGAAGTAAGTAGGGTGTTAAAAGTCTCATACTTTGATGGTATTGTATCCGTTTCTGCCTTTTGTGTCTATTGATATTTGTTTTATATATTCAGTTGCTACCCTTTTGGGTGCAAAGATATTTACACTTGTTATGTCATATTGCTGGATTAAGCCCTTAATCATTATATAATGTTCCTCTTTGTCTTTTGTCACAGTCTCTTGTCTGATGTAAGTACTACTACAGCTTATTTTTCATTTCTATTTGCATGGAGTATTTTTTTCTCCATCCCTTTAGTTTCACTCTGTGTGTGCCTTTAGGTTTGAAGTGAGTCTTTTCTGGGCAGCATGTAATTGGGTTTTGTATTTTAATCTATTTATTCATCCTGTGTCTTTTGATTGGAGCATTTAGTTCATTTACATTTAAGGTAATTATTGATAGTTATGTACTTACTGCCATTTTGTTAAAATGTTTTCTGGTTGTTTTTATTATTATTTATTCCTTTCTTTTTCTCTTGCTCTCTTCATTTATGCATGTTGACTTTCCTTAGTGTTACGGTTGGGTTCCTTTTTCTTTACTTTCTATGTATCTATAATATGTTTTTTGTTTGTGATCACCTGGAGCTTATATATGATGTCTAACGTATATAGTAATCTGTTAAGTTGATGGTTGCTTAAGCAGAACACATTCTAAAAGCACTACATTTCTTTACTCTCCCTCTTCCTTGTTTCATGTATGTGATGTCTTCTTTTACACCTTTTTCTCTAATGGTTCCCTTAACTAATTATTAGAAGTGGTTGATTTTACTACTATTGTCTTTTAACCTTCATACTAGTTTTCAAGTGATTGATCTATTACCGTGGCTGTATGTTCACTTTTATCTGAAATTTTTTTCTTTTCATAACTTTCTTGCTTCTAGTTAGGGCTTTTTTTTTTTCCCCTTCTAGGGAAGTCTCTCTAATATTTCTTGTAAGGTTATTTTAGTGGTGGTGAACTCTTTTATCTTGTGTTTATCAGGAAGCTCTTTATCTCACCTTTAATTCTGAATGGATAACCTTGTTGAGTAGAGTATTCTTGGTTGTAGGTGTTTCCCTTTCCGACCTTGAATATATCATCCCCTCTGGCCTGTAAAGTTGCTGCTGAAAAGTCATCTGATAGGCTTATGGGATTTCCCTTGTATATCACTGGTTGCTTTTCCCTCACTACTTTTAAGATTCTGTCTTTGTCTTTTATCTTTCTTTGACATTTTAATTATGTGTCTTGTTGTGGACCTAGTTGTGGACCTATTTAGGTTCATATTTTGGGGGGCTTTGTGTGCTTGCTGGGCGTACATGTCTATTTCCTTCCACAAATTAGGGAAGTTTTCAGCTATTTCTTCAAATAAACTTTCCACTCCTTTCCCTCCTGGTATTCCTATAATTTCAGTGTTGGGACATTTGATGTTGTTCTAGAGGTCCCTTATCCTATCTTTGTTTCTTTTTATTGTGTTTTTTTTAAAGTGTATGTTAGTTTGAATGCTTTCCATTATCCATTTCCTTGCATTCTCTGATCTGCCGTTGATTCCTTCTAGTGAATTTTTCATTTTACTTATTCTGTTCTTCATCTCTGATTGGTTCTTTTTTATATTTTATATCTCTTTGTTGAGGTTCTCACTGAATTCATCTTCTCTTCTCCTATGTCTGCCCAGTATCTTTATAGCCATTACTTTAAATTCTATATTGGGTAGATACTTAACTGTTTCATGTAGTTCTTTTCCTGAAGTTTTGGTGTGTCCTTTTGTTTTAAGCATATTTCTCTGTCTCCTCATTTTATTTGACTTTCTGTATTTGTTTCTGTGGCCTTGGCAAAAGGCTGTCTCTCCCAGTTCTGAAGGTGTGGCCTTGTGTAGGAACATTCCCTGGGTAGACTGTGAGTGCCTGGTGGTTTAGGCTGCCTGACTGGAGGCCAGGTGGGTGTGGTCGGGGATGTCCCTGTGCTGGGGCTTCCAGAGTGTGGTCTGGGTGTCTCCTGAGTGGGTACCAGCCAGACTGCACTGGCAGTGTGGCTAATGAAGGGGACAGTCCTGGATTTTCCAGGCAAAAGTCTGGGGTCCTGCTGGTAGGGTGACCAGGGGCAGAGGGGCACAGTCCAAGTGTCTCCTGAGTGGGTGCTCACAGGGGCCATGCTAAAGGTGCAGCTGGAGACAGAGGGATGCAGTTTAGGAGTCTCCTGGTTGGGCACAGGTTAGTGCCACTCTGAGGGTAGACTGGGGCAGAGTGGCAGAGTCTGGAAGTCTCCCAGGTGGGCATCAGTCAGGGCTGTGTTAATAGTGTGGCTGGGGATGGAAGGGGCACAGGTGGTTTAAAGTATAAGTGGGTTTAGGCTTTTTCTTTACAACCATCTTGGACATACCTAGTATGTTAACTTTTTATATGGTTACATCTGTAGATCTTTCTCTATTACTTTTAAATTCAAAAATTAAATTTATATCTAAAATTAATCCAGAGAAAGGGAAATTTTCTAAAGCATAATAGAAAGATTGAGTTGCCAGGATTTTTGTTTGTTTATTTTTAAAATTCAGGTGCCAAAGTGATTGACTTCCATATTGTAATTCAGCCATGTAACTTTTCTTAAGCATCTCATGGTTAAACATGAACTTCTTGAATGCTTGATTTTAGAGAAAACTATTTGTCCATCATAATATAATACATGAATGTTAAATAAAATGTGGGAAATATGGAACAGAGAGGAAAAAACGTTTCTAGTAGTTCTGATATCTAGACCGCCATAGTATTTTGGTGTTTTGCCTTTATCTTTTCTAATTCTGTTTTTTTAAAACATTCTTATCTTTAAGTAATCAATCATAAGTAAGAGTTTTTAAGTTGAAATGTTGCTAAAAGATAGTACTTCAAATGTTGCTTATTAAATGTATAACTGTTAAATTACTTTTCAGAGTACTCACTTTATCTAAATGTAAATAAATCTTTTTGAAATTAAAGGGTTCTGACTTATCACTCAGTATGAACACCTCTCTGACAAGATCTTGTAACTTGTAATAGTAGGGTACCCCTGACTGTCAATGTCAGTTATCCTGATACATTGATTGCACTGTGTCTGAAAAAAATGTCAGATGTGTGTCATAGTACATGACATGTACTTGCTATCAATCACCCCCATATGTTTAGTTGCTATACAGTAAATGAAATAAGGGCTACTAAGAAATGTACCCTCACTCCATTTATTTTTCAGTCTGCTATTAAGCCTAGCCCTAGACCATTTTTATTTCTTAGTGTATGCAAAAACATATCCTCCTGAGTGCTGGGTAGTAAAGTATATTCAAGTTACAATTTTTGAACTTTATAAACTTTAAGAACTTTTATGTGTTAGGACACATTTGTGATAGGTATCATGCATGTTTTCTCATAAACATTACTCACTTTAGGATCTTTTTTTTAGTAAAGATCTCAGGTCTAGTGATAGGATGTTAAGTAAAAGAAGTTTTAGATGGTAACTTTTGTGTTATTTTTTCTTTCTTTACTGAGATATGATTTAGATCAATTGTATTAATTACATACTTCAATGAGGTAACTCATTCTTAGGGATATGGTTTGTCCAAAGTTACATAGCTAGAATGTGGAAGACTGCCTGTCTTCTGGTCCCCTGCGATAAGTTGAATGAGGAAAATATCCACTGATTTGGATTATTCATTCTGTTATATAATTCAGAACAATTGTAAACACATTTTGTATTACTTTTCCTTAAATACTGTTTGTGTAGTTTGCATGTGTTACTTGAGGTTGATCCTAATTAAATGGCTATAGAAATGTTTTTTTCTCTTTGTCCATTTGAAAACACATATGAAATGGTTATGTGTCTGTATATTTTTTATATATTTACCCTAAAGAAAGAAAAATCTTTTTTCCATAATCATATTGAAGACACACTTTTTGCATCTTCTACTGTAGAAGGAAGAAAGTAAAATTGTTTCATTGTATTTTAAATTCTGTTTTGTATGGAAGAAAGAAAAAGATCTTAAAAGGTATTTGGTCATTAATTAAAATGGATAAGAGTGGATATGAAGTGCTGGAACTTTGGTCTAGAACTCAGTAAACCTAACAGGTATGGCAGAGAAAAATGGCAACTGAAGAACTCTGTAAAGGTAATAATAGTGTGGGTCTTTTTTCAGGGACAGTAAAGCTGAAGAATAAATACCCACTTGCTAGTTGTTCTTTGAACTTGCATGATATTAATCTAGGTTATGAAGTAGGAATTTTCCAGGAGTGTCCCTCAGAAATCATTCCTGAGGTTGTTTGTAGGTGGTTTAATCTTAAATCTGCAAGTGTTTGCTGTGTGTATAGTATATTCTTTAAAAAATAGAATGGACATATTTTGTTTTATTCTAAAAAATGGTGAACTTCTGTGATTTCCCTTGATTTTGGTGAATGAAGTGAATAAAATGGATAGCCCTTTGGGGGCTTTATTATCTTGGTAATTGCTTACTTTGTGTGAATATAGCTGAAAGAATTTGCTTCAAAGGAATAATATTTTCTAAAGAAAATAGATTTTTTTTTCCTAGTAGTATTTCATATATAACCCTTTGAGAAAAATATTGATTATTTTTGCTTAATGATTTTTCTTTGAATATAATATTTTGCTTTCTGCTACCTTTACTGAAAATTTTCTTTTATTGGTGACAGTAATAACTTCTCCCAAGAAGAAGATTGTGTTTCCTTTTTATTTTATGATTTGTCAGTTTAAAAATATCTCACTGAACAGAGGTGATGAAGCTGTTGATTACCAACCACAGTTCAGTGATATTAAAGAAATTAATGAGTTTTGATTCTTCTACTTCTTGTGTCTTGTAGTTTAGCTCCTTCAAAATCTTTTCTTCAGCATTCTTTTATATGGCTTTCAGATTATCTTAAGGTTTACTATTCTAAAGCTTTTCAAAAGTATAAAGATGACAATATTTATGTGATTTGTATGAGACAGCGTATGTAAGTCATAGTTGCAAACCAGGTTTTGGTTTTCAGCTTACTAGGCTATTTGAATTTTAATCTTTATTGACTGGTACTATTGTGTGAATAAAGTACTTGCACATGACTGTTGACTTATTAATGACATCAAACAAAATGAGTGTTGGTACTTTAAAATTATTTATAAGTTATATATGGTTATTTTTTCTTTCTGGGTGATTTGTTTGACTCAGTATATGCTTATTTATATGTTTATTTATTTAGGCTCCTGTTGTTTGTTTAGTGAATAATCAGTTTAGATAACCACATGATCTTACATTGAATGCATATAAACTTACCTTTGTGATGAATGATGATTGGGATAGAGTGATAATGGGATTGAGGGATGATCATTGTTTATGTTTCTCATAGTGTTTTTTAAATGTCTTCAGTTTATTGGAGGTTACTTTGAGTGCCCCTTAGAATTTGGCATTAGGACTACCCTCTTAGAATAAACCTCGAGTGGTTGATATTTGGCTATCTATAGAAGTGACCTATTTTGAGAGGTAACAGATGTGTCTTAGGAGAGCAGAGAAATGTTGATGACATACATTGGGACTAGAATTAAATTGTAATTTATTGCATTACTATATATGCATTTTTTCCCTTAAGGATGTTTTATCATGAAGGCTGTATCTTCCTTTCTGGAATAAGAGAAATTAGATGATATGAAGTTGGTGTGTGTAAGCACCATTTAGGAAAAAGAAAACTATTGAGGAGTCATGACTGTGTAGTCACCAGAGAAGTGCTCTTTATTATAAGCCATCAGTAGTTCAGCATGGTTTTTTATAATCTGGATGAAATGATCTCTCAACTTTTCAGTTTCCTTTATCACGTTCCATGTTTATCAGTACTTTGGTGCTAATATATTCTTCTCTGTATTTTTATAGTGAGAAATAATTATTCATGATAATGGATATGACACCACATTCCACTGAGTTGGTTGGTTTGTCAGACACTGAGAGTTTAATCAATACTGAGTTCATAGACAAAATTGAGTTTCAGAAACTTTAATGATGAGAACCTGATCTTAACAAGATGTTGACGGTGATGTTGTGTCCAAATTTTCTGTTGGCTTATATCTTTCTATCAAATCTACCGTTTTTAAGCCCCAAATCAAGGAAATTTTTTTGATTTTATAAAAATTTTAGACAAGTCTTGAAACCCAAAGAACAATTTTAAATACAGTTTGCAATTCCGGAGATGCATATTTGAGCTAAAAAGGAAATTTTTTGCTTTTGATAATTGAAAAGTAATTGAAATATAACATGTCCTATTCAATGTGAAGAATTATGATAATCTACTTTGATATGTTCATAAGGATCTTCAATTTTTTATTACATTAACTGCTTAAATAATTTAACTCCTCAGCGTATTGAGTTATTAGGGAATGAGAGGAAGAAGACTAGTTTCTTGTTTTCATTTGTTTCAGTTATGGATAAATTTTTGCAGAAGATAGAATTATAAATATTTTAAAAGATCAGTACCTCATATAGCTAGAGGTTAACTCAGTTGTAAATAGAACTTAGTTTGTCTAACTTTAGTCTGAATTATTCAATTGTTTCATATTTATAATTTATGTGTTTCTGTATCATTTTTCTTTTAGCAATACTTACTTTGCACTTATGATTGCACAAGTTTTTGCTTTAATCTGCTACCTCCAAAATTAGAGGCTTTTGTTTGTATGTTTGTTTTGCATGACTGTGGTCTTTTATATAACTTAAGTGTTGAGTGCAAAAGGATTCAATAAATGTTTACTAATCAGTAGTTCCTTAATCTAATTTTTAAATGAAAACTCATATTTTTATGTATTATTTAAATTTTTAGATGTTTTTAAAAGAAACTATTAATTTTTCTCCCCTGTAATGCTTTTCTGGTAGATCTAAAACTATTTTAAAAAGTCATTTATTTTACTGTGTATATTATGGTAAGTGAAAAAGTATTTTTATAAAATGATTTCACTTCTGTGTTTTGATTTAATATCATTCTTATAAACCATTAGTTTTTCAGAGTTTTTCTCTCCCTTCCCTTTTTCTTCTGTGATTTTATAAAGGAGAATTAAAAAAATAAACTATTTAATCATACTATCTTTCTTTTTTTAGGTTGCTATGGAGTTGATGGAGAGAGTGACTCTATTATGAGTTCAGCTTCTGAAAACTCCACTGAACCTTGGTTTTGTGATGCCTGCAAATGTGGCGTTTCACCTAGCTGTGAACTATGTCCTAATCAGGATGGAATTTTCAAGGAAACAGATGCTGGAAGGTTGATGTCATTATTCTGTTGGGTTAATATGCTTACTTTATAATATATCTGCTTCTGACTATACTATTTATGATTTTCTGAGTTACACACTTTCATTTGATTACTTCTTTGTATCTCCTTGGCATAGAGTAAATGTATAGTAGTAGGTTACAGATCAGGGCAAGTAGGAAGAAGGACCATTTAGTGAGTGTCTGTTTTATCCTTATACCCAAAATCCCATTTAATCCCAATAATGACACTATGATGAGACAGGTTGTAAAGTTTCCCATTTTACAGGTGTAATATCTGAGGCTCAGATCATTAAGTAATTTTAATTTGAACAGGCCACAAAACTGGTGAACAATTAAATCTGAACTCAAATCTGTATGACTTTATATAAGGAGAAAGAACCCATATAGTGATTTTAAAAAGGGGAAGTTTAAAGAATTATTAAGCTATGATAGGAGTAACCATAAGAGATAAAAACAAAACAAAAACTGTAAAAAATACCCTAGGCTGAGTAGAGTACTAGGGAATGACAAACTTGGAAGGAAGACATCTTACCCCAGGGTGGGTTTCAGACTGTTGAAAAAGATGTAGTTGCAGCCCTGTGGATGGCAGAGCAGTTTGCTGGTTAGCCTGGGACAGAACCGGTCTGCAGTTCTTGGCAAATGGGTGGCTGGGCACAGGTTACAGGAGGAGCCAGGGCACTCATGTGAAGCCTAGAGTGTGTGGTGTCAGTGTTGAGAGGGTTAGAGGGTACCCCCAGTGTGAGAGGAGGTGGTCAATTTTTGTTTTGTCACGTAAGGATATTTCAGTATTTTTATTAATCATGTTTAATATTTCAGCAAGAACAACAAAACCTATACAGTTACCACCATTATTCCCCATATTTTAACACTGAAAATGATAGGAAATTCCCAAATAAAGGGTAGTCTTTTAAATTTAATACATTTTACTTTAGTAAAGTAAAAAATGTTTTTATTTTTCTTATTCTTGCCTCAGTTGGTAGAGAGCCCTTGAGAAATGTTGCCACACAAGATTGTTGTTGGGATAGCATAGAACCCTGGAGAGCCCTACATGTTGGTTTAGGAAAAATGGCTAAAAAACTTAGTTCTACTGCAGCTACTACTACTGTTTCTTATTACTGGCATTACTCTACCTACTTAAGGTAATCAGAGAACCAGCTCTGTAAATTCTGTCCGGTAGTTCTTCAGTCCTGAGAGTTGAAGCGGTGATGAATAAGTAAGGCAATTTTGGAAAACACAGAGCTTCCTTTTTGGAAAGAGAATGTTCTACGTTTTTTCTTATTAATGATTTCAAAGTTCTATTATAAATCTATAAAGTAGTTATTTCTTCATGCTATCATAATCCACAAAATAATTTGTTTCTGAATAAAGGGGAGGCCTCTTTAACCGTTTATTTTATTGAGAGATATTTGTATCTTACAAATATTTTACCTATATAGAGAGCTCCCTTGATCATGCAGCCTGGCAAAAGTTCTTTTATACTGTTTGAACATTTTATTTGTGTTGATGTCCATACTCATCTATAGGCTATTCTGGAAATTGTAGATCTTTGATATAGTTTGAAGGATGTAATACCAGCTTGACTCAAGGCAAAAAAAAAAAAATAGACAAACTTTAGTATTCTAGCTTCAAATGTAAAACAGGCAAAAAGATAGAAGGTTTTGAAATAAACTTCTATCACATGGGGTAGTTAGACTTTTTTCCTCTGTCCCTGATGGAAGCCACACATTCTATATAGAAAATGATGTTATTTAATGTGAGAAAACCAATTAGTACATTTTTGTCATTAAATTTTTATTTAATTCCATAGGGAGAGTATTTTACCCTGTCTTTAGTGGTCTTGTAAACCTGATACTAGACTTATTCTAATATTTAGAGATAGTGCACTAGACACTATACTGTATGCACTTCACATACAACATCATAACATCTAAACTGCCTCTGTTGTACTCTGCTCTTAGACACTTCTTAGTATTTGATTACTGAATGAATAAATGAAGGAATGAAAATAACATTGGAAGTGAATTTGTTTTAAATGTTGTAAAGGCACTACAAATACAAGGCATTTCCAAGTCAAATCTGAATTATTAATGTAGTTCCCAGTCTGAAATTAGTCTTTTGAGAAGTATCTTTCTCCTCGGTTTGCTTAATAAAGATACGTGAACTTAAAAGAATCTATTAGTAGTTCTATGCTAGAATGACAATTCTGACTCTCTGTTTTTTGGTGGTTTTATGTGGTGCTTCTTTTCTGCTCCTTTCCCCAATCAACATCTGTCATCATAGCGCCAAGCAAAATGGATGGTAAAGTAACAAGGAAGATTATTCCTTTTTGATTTCTCAATTTGTCTTAATTTCAAATTTTTAGAGTATGTGCAGTTAAACAAAAAAGTATTTACAACAGGTGTTAAAAAGAACCAAAATTGTCTCAACTGTTTGATACGTATTTTAATAAGGACTCAAGTTGCCATCCTCACATGAGTAGTTTGAGGGAAATGATACACTTGCATGCCAATCACACTGAAATGGCAGTTTAAATCTGTAGTACTTGTGTGGCTTGTACTAAAACATTTTAAGAAGGTCAGTATAAAGCAAGCAGCCAGCTGTTGGGTTTATCGAAGATAAACTCCTACAGAGTACAGTGGCATTTCATACACCAGTGGAGCATGAAAAAACTGGGCAAGTTAAATTGAGAAAGCAGCTGCTTGTAGAAGATGTGTATCTTTATATTGAACTCCACAGTATGCATTTGAGAATTTGGATTAAAATATTCTATGAAGAAAATCTCAAAACCTTGGGTTTTCTTCCCAGTAAAGGAGATAATTTTTAAAGATTTATAACTATTTTCCCCAGTACCTCAATAAAATGATTCTTAGTCTTATTTCTTTAAAACTCATAGTGCATCACAAAACAGAATCATGCAGTAATCATAGCCACTCAAACTGTAATAAAGCAGAATTTGTTGGTAATATATTCATAAGGTTAAGAGGGCTTTGCCATCTCATTTTTACCCTCTTTCTTATAGAAGTGATAAATTTCAAAACCCTGTGATCCCATATTTTGTTTGGTTGTAAGCAAACAAAAAAAATGTCCAATATATTAGAAAAGGTTCAGAGCAATTTTTTAAAAAAGGAATTAGAATCAATTCCCATTTCTATTTTCTTTTTAATGTACTGAAACTTTGAGCATTCTTTGTTTAGTGTTGACGCATCATTCAGACTTGAAAAAATAATCATATGTGGGGCATTGTAAATTTTAGTGCAAAGTTTGTATGGTAAACAGATAAAATAACTTCCTTATATTAATATAACTGTTCTGTACAGTCTTCTAGCAATCATCTTTAATCTGGGAAGAAAGAACGTCAAGATTCACACCAAGAATTGTTTTAAAATGTGTCTTTAAGAATTATCCAACAGCTTTTAGGAAAAAGTAAAAAGAAAGAGCAATTCTACCTAATTTCTGCAGAGTAACTTTACATTTCTTAAATTAGGATCCTTAATTCTCAGAGTACTTAAAATGATGAATGTGAATACCTTTCAATGCATATGAAAATTATGTTTTGTTTCATTTGAACAGTGGTTTTACACAAATAATTAACAATAACAGATAAGTGCAAAATGCAGTGAATTTGAAGTGATCTGTAATTATAGTTGTTAATCTCAGCTTTGGCAAAGCTGCTGGAAAAGTAATGCTTATTGCAGTACCTTTTTTCTGTAATGAAATGGTGCCATTTTATAGGTGTTATATATGATTCATTATGTGTCTGAGATTTTGGTATCTGACCACAGAATTCTTTCAGTAGTTGTTGGAGATGGCACATATTTTATGTTTATTTTCTGTGTGGGCATTTTATGAAAGGGTATGAAAGTAAAAATCATATCTTCTCTCATTATAGATGGGTTCACATTGTTTGTGCACTGTATGTTCCTGGAGTAGCCTTTGGAGATATTGACAAATTACGACCAGTAACACTAACAGAAATGAACTATTCCAAATATGGTGCCAAGGTGAGACAGTATTTTTGATTGACTGAAAGAGAAGGTTTTTGTTAGTTTACATGGCTTTTTATTAATACTGCTGACTACAGAAATACTTACTAGTAATCATGCTATTTGTGGAGCATTTAGCACTAAATCATTTATTATTGATAGTAATCTTCCCAGAAAGCCAATATGTATACATTTTTCATGTATTCTTAATTTAGAGTAAACTGAAGGGTAAAGTGGTCACTGACTATTGCTGTTTCCTTGGCATTTATCCCATTGTCTAGTACATAGTTCTCAGACCAAATCCTTATTTTTAATCAGTTGGATCAAGTGCAAACCTAATTTCTGACTTCACTTTTGAAGTAGAATTTATCAAAACTACGAAAAGGGCACAAGAAGCACCTGTTAATTTTATTACTCACATTTCAAGGGTTGGTTTTATCTTTCTGACCACAGAACTGCCTAGCAAATGATTCTCAGCCTCAGTAGTTTATTGTTTTTTATTGACCAAGCATTAGTATTATAAGTGATAAAACACCCACTTATTAATTTAAGTTTAGTTATACAATTACTACAAACATCCCTGGAATAGTAGAACTTATTAAGGCACTGATACAATCTTTCCATTACAGTATATTGGGAAATTGGGAAGAAGGTATAGCATCGATAATGTATTGCAAATGGGGTGGTGAACTGGAAAATTCTGATATTGAAAACTTAGAAATTTGTCAGTTTCTTCTATTATGCCCAGACTATTATGCCTCCTTGGCTCTAACCACCCACCCCCATCCCTCATCCTCTACCCTCACTCTTGTTCTTTAGTTTGGGTAATTTCTGTTGAATTATCTGCAGCTTCTCTCTCACAGTTAGCTAAAGCACCCAAAAAGAAAGCAAACTCAAGCAGTTAACTTACTTTCCTGGTCCTTAAGTAATTATGTACAATCTTATTACCTCTCTGATACCTTTAAGCATAGTTTAAAAAAAATTATTTGTCCACATTTTCTAGTAGAGCAGGATTAATACAAATTACCTCGTCCACCATTATTGGAAGTGGAAGTTACACTTTTTGCATAGAGCCCAGAAGTGACTAGTGTAAGTCATTTTCAGTAGGTACAAATTATTGCGATAAGTATAAATCTAGAAGCAATTAAAAAAAACATGAAGTAGATTACTTCATATACCCGAAGCCAGCTGTGACCTGTGGAATGAAAAGAGTTATTAAGTGTGTAATTGTCAGCTAAATTTTTTCATTTTGAAAAATTTTGTTTTGAAGTATTATTGGGAAATGGAGTCGAAAATTATGTACTGTCTAACTCATCTGCAAAACAGTGTTGTGTTGTTGTAAGTTACAACTGGGAATCCTCTTCCAGACCACATTGTCTGTTCCCTAATCTTGATCACTTTCTCTCCTGTGTTCTCTGTTGCTTATTTCCATGGCATTTTAATGATTTAAGCAGTTGAGGAAGATTCTATTCTCTTTGTTAGGTGGTTCTATACTCTTACAAAACTATATTGTCCGGAAAATTTTCCCTGTATTCATTTTGCATTGCTTTGCTCATTTCATTATATTACATTAAAATACTTAGGGATTATCCCAAGAACAGTTTGATTCTGTTCATAGTATTAACATCCTTCAATGAATTTTAATTTCTTCACTTCTCTTTCTCTTTTCTCTGTGACTCATTTTCTCTCTCTCTCTTTTGGTCTCATGTTTAGATTACTGTTTGGTGGCATTAAAAAAATTTTTTTTTATTAAGGTATTATTAATATACACTCTTATGAAGGTTTCACATGAAAAAACAATGTGGTTACTACATTTACCCATATTATCAAGTCCCCACCCATACCCCAATGCAGTCACCATCTATCAGTGTAGTAAGATGCCACAGATTCATTGTTTGCCTTCTCTGTGCTATACTGTTTTCCCGTGACCCCCCACACGATGTGTACTAAACATAATACCCCTCAATCCCCATCTACCTTCTCCTGACCTGCCCTCCCACACCCCTCCCCTTTGGTAACCAAAAGTCCCTTCTTAGGGTCTGTGAGTCTTCTGCTATTTTATTCCTTCATTTTTGCTTCGTTGTTATACTCCACAAATGAGGGAAATCATTTGGCACTTGTCTTTCTCCACCTGGCTTATTTCACTGAGCATAGTATCCTCCAGCTCCATCCATGTTGTTGCAAATGGTAGGATTTGTTTCTTTCTTATGGCTGAATAGTATCCCATTGTGTATGTGTACCACATCTTCTTTATCCATTCATCTACTGATGGACACTTGGGTTGCTTCCATATCTTGGCTATTGTAAATGGTGCTGCAATAAACATAGGGGTGCACACATGTCTTTTTGAGTCTGAGAAGTTGTATTCTTTGGGTAAATTCCAAGGAGTGTGATTCCCGGGTCAAATACTATTTCTATTATTAGTTTTTTGAGGAACCTCCATATTGCTTTCCACAATGGTTGAACTAGCTTACATTCCCACCAGCAGTGTAGGAGGGTTCCCCTTTCTCTACATCCTTGCCAGCATTTGTTGTTTTTAGTCTTTTGGATGGTGGCCATCCTTACTGGTGTGAGGTGATACCTCATTGTGGTTTTAAATTGCAATTCCCTGATGATTAGTGATTTGGAGCAACTTTTCATGTGTCTGTTGGCCATCTGAATTTCTTCTCTGGAGAATTGTCTCTTCATATCCTCTGCTCATTTTTTAATCGGATTATTTGCTTTAAGGGTGTTGAGGCGTGTGAGTTCTTTATATATTTTGGATATTAACCCCTTGTCGGATATGTCATTTACAAATATACTCTCCCATACTGTAGGATGCCGTTTTGTTCTGTTGATGGTGTCCTTTGCCATACAGAAACTTTTTAGTTTGATGTAGTCATATTTGCTTTTGTTTCACTTGCTCGAGGAGATGTGTTCTAGAAGAAGTTGCTCATGCTTATATTTAGGAAATTTTTGCCTATATTGTCTTCTAAGAGTTTTATGGCTTCATGACTTCATTCAGGTCTTTGATCTATTTCGAGTTTAGTTTTGTGTGTGGCATTAAACAATAATCCAGTTTCATTCTCTTGCATGTAGCTGTCCAGTTTTGCCAACGCCAGTTGTTGAAGAGGCTGTCATTTCCCTGTTGTATGTCCATGGCTTCTTTATCGTATATTAATTGACCATGTATGGTTGGGTTTATATCTGGTTGCTCTGTTCCATTGGTCTATGGGTTTGTTCCTATGCCAGTACCAAAACTGATTATTGTGGCTTTGTAGTAGAGCTTGAAATTGGGGAGCATAATCCCCCCAGTTTTACTCTTTCCTTTTCAGGATTGCTTTGGCTATTCAGGGTCTTTTGTGGTTCCATATGACTTTTAGAACTATTTGCTCTAGTTCATTGAAGAATACTGTTGGTATTTTGATAGGAATTACATTGTATCTGTAAATTGCTTTAGGCAGGAAGGCCATTTAGACAATAATAATTCTTCCTGTCCATGAGCATGGGATGTGTTTCCATTTATTGGTATCTTCTTAAATTTCTCTCATGAGTGTCTTGTAGTTTTCAGAGTAGTCTTTCACTTCCTTGGGTAGGTTTATTCCTAGGTATTTTATTCTTTTTGATGCAGTTGTGAATATAATTGTTTTCTTGGTTTCTGTTTCTGCTAGTTCATTGTCAGTATATAGGAATGCCACAGAATTCTGTGTATTAATTTTGTATCCTGCAACTTTGCTAAATTCAGATAGTAGACCTAGTAGTTTTGGAGTGGATTCTTTAGGGTTTTTTTGTACAGTATCATGTCATCTGCAAACAGAGACAGTTTAACTTCTTCTTTGCCAATCTGGACACCTTTTTTTCTTTGTGTTGTTTAATTGCCATGGCTAGGACCTCCAGAACTATGTTGAATAGAAGCGAGGAGAGTGGGCATCCTTGTTTTGTTCCCAATCTTAAAGGAAAAGCTTTCAGCTTCTCGCTGTTAAGTATAATGTTGGGTCTGCGTTTGTTATATATATATGGCCTTTTTTATGTACAGGTAATTGCCTTCTATACCCATTTTGTTGAGAGTTTTTATCATGAATGGATGTTGAATTTTGTCAAATGTTTTTTCAGCATCTATGGAGATGATCATGTGGTTTTTGTCCTTCTTTTTGTAGATGTAGTTAATGATGTTGATGGATTTTCGAATGTTGTACCATACTTGCATCCTTGGAATAAATCCTACTTGATCATGATGGATGGTCTTTTTGATGTATTTTTGAATTAGGTTTGCTAATATTTTGTTGAGTACTTTTGCATCTATGTTCATCAGGGATCTTGGTCTGTAATTTTCTTTATTTGTGGTGTCTTTGCCTGGTTTTGGTATTAGAGTGATACTGGCCTCATCGAATGAGTTTGGAAGTATTACCTCTTCCTCTATTCTTTGGAAAATTTTAAGGAGGATGGGTATTAGATCTTCACTAAATGTTTGACAAAATTCAGTGGTGAAGCCATCTGGACCAGGCATTTTGTTCTTAGGTCGTTTTTTGATTACTTATTCAATTTCATTGCTGGTAATTGGTCTGTTCAGATTATCTGTTTTTTTCTGAGTCAGTCTTGGAAGGTTGTATTTTTCTAGAAAGCTGTCCATTTCTTCTGGGTTATCCTGTTTGTTACCATATAATTTTTCATAGTATTCTCCTATAACTCTTTGTATTTCTGTGGTGTCCGTAGTGATTTTTCCTTTCTCATTTCTGATTCTGTTTGTGTGTAGACTCTTTTTTTCTTGATAAGTCTGGCTAGTGGTTTATCTATTTTGTTTTCTTTTCTCGAAGAACCAGCGCCTGCTTACATTGATTCTTTCTATTGTTTTATTCTTCTTGATTTTATTTATTTCTGCTCTGATCTTTATTATGTCCCTCCTTTTACTGACTTTGGGCCTCATTTGTTCTTCTTTTTCTAGTTTCATTAATTTGGAGTTTAAAATGTCCATATGGGATTGTTCTTCTTTTCTGAGGTAGGCCTGTATTTCAGTATACTTCCTTCTTAAATCGCCTTTGCTGCGTCCCACAGATTTTTGCGGTGTTGAATTATTGTTGTCATTTGTCTCCATATATTGCTTGATCTCTGTTTTTATTTGGTCATTGATCCATTGGTTATTTAGGAGCATGTTGTGAAGCCTCACTGTGTTTGTGGGATTTTTCAATTTCTTTGCATAATTTCTAGTTTCATACCTTTGTGGTCTGAGAAACTGGTTGGTACAATTTCAATCTTTTTGAATTTACCAAGGCTCTTTTTGTGGCTTAGGATATGATCTATTCTTGAAAATGTTCCATGTGCACTTGAGAAGAATGTGTATTCTGCTGCTTTTGGGTGTAGAGTTCTGTAGATGTAGTTGGGTCCACCTTTTCTAATGTGTTGTTCAGTGCCTCTGTCTTCTTACTTATTTTCTGTCTGGTTGATCTGTCCTCCAGAGTGAGTGGAGTGTTGAAGTCTCCTAGATTCAATGCATTACATTCTATTTCCCCTTTTAATTGTTAGTATTTGTTTCACATATGTAGGTGCTCCTGTGTTGGGCACATAGGTATTTATAATGGTTATGTCTTCTTGTAGAATTAACCCCTTAATCATTATGTAATGTCCTTCTTTGTCTTGTGTGACTTTCTTTGTTTTGAAGTCTATTTTGTCTGATACAGGTACTGCAACTCCTGCTTTTTTCTCCCCATTAGTTGCATGAAATGTCTTTTTCCATCCCTTCACTTTTAGTCTATATATGTCTTTGGGTTTAAAGTGAGTGTCTTGTCAGCAGCATATAGATGGGTCTTGTTTTTTTATCCGTTTAGTTACTCTGTGCCTTTTGATTGGTTCATTCAGTCCATTTACATTTAGGGTGATTATGGATAGGTATGCACTTATTACCATTGCAGGCTTTAGATTCATGGTTTCCAAAGGTTCAAGGTTAACTTCCTTACTATCTAAGAGTCTTACTTAACTCACTCAATATGCTGTTATAAACAAAATCTAATGGTTCTTTTTTCTCCTCCTTTTTCTTCCTCCTCCATTCTTTATATATTAGGTATCCTATTCTGTACTCTTTGTCTATCCCTTGATTGACTTTGTGGATGGTTGATTTATTTTCATATTTGTTTAGTAATTAACTGTTCTACTTTCTTTACTGTGGTTTTATTACCTCTGGTGACAGCTATTAAACCATAGGAACAGTTCTATCTATAGGAGTTCCTCCAAAATACACTGTAGAGATGGTTTGTGGGAGGTAAATTCTCTCAGCTTTTGCTTATCTGGAGATTGTTTAATCCCTCCTTCAAATTTAAATGATAATCTTGCTGGATAAAGTGTCCTTAGTTCTAGGCCCTTCTGCTTCATTGCATTAAATACTTCATGGCACTGCCTTCTGGCCTGTAAGGTTTCTGCTGAGAAGTCTGATGATAGCCTGATGGGCTTTCCTTTGTATGTGATCTTATTTCTCTCTCTGGCTGCTTTTAATAGTCTGTCCTTATACTTGATCTTTGTCATCTTAATTACTAAATGTCTTGGTGTTGTCTTCCTTGGGTCCCTTGTGTTGGGAGATCTGTGTACCTCCATGGCCTGAGGCACTATCTCCTCCCCCAGATTGGGAAACTTTGCAGCAATTACCTCCACAGACACTTTCTATCCCTTTCTCTCTCTCTCCTTCTTTTGGTACCCCTATAATGTGAATATTATTCCGTTTGGATTGGTCACACAGTTCTCTCAATATTCTTTCATTCTTAGAGATCCTTTTTTCTCTCCTTGCCTCAGCTTCTTTGTATTCCTCTTCTCTAGTTTCTATTTCCCTTATCTTCTCCTCCACCATATCTAATCTGCTTTTAATACCCTCCATTGTGCTCTTGAATGATTGGATCTCTGACCAGAATTCATTCCTGAGTTCTTGAATATTTTTTTGTACCTCCTTGAGCATGTTAATCATTTTTATTTTGAAATCCCTTTCAGGAAGATTCATGAGATCAATTTCATTTGAATCTTTCTCAGTGGTTGTATTCATAATTTTTCTTTACCAGGTTTCTTTGGTGTTTCATATTTGTATATGGTGCCCTCTAGTGCCCAGAAGCTCTACTCTCTCTGGAGCTACTCAGCCCCTGAAGCAATGTCAGGGGTCGCAGGGAAGTGGTACTGGTGCCTGGGGGAGGAAAGAGCTGTTTCCTGCTTCCTAGCTGCTATGCCTGCCTCCACTGCCAGAACCAGTGGACCGAGCACACAGGTATAAGCCTCTATGCTCTGCGTTTGTAGTTGCTGTAGTTGGGGCTTCCCTCTGGCTGGCCTAACGCCAGTGTAGGCTTTGCTCGTTTGCAAGGCAGGAGGGGCTGGCCGGGAGAAAGGTGCGGTAGGCTGTGTACTGTGGAGGGCGTCCTTCGAGCTGTGTAGCCAGCCAGAGAGTTGGAGCTCCTGAAGATCGTGAAAGTTCCCAACCTGCTGGACAGAGTGCATCTGGACAATTTTGTCTGCCTGTCCTTTCTCTTGAGCAGTAAGCTCTGTGCAATCCTTGCCCCTTTAGCAGCCCTCTTGCTGTTAGGAAGTCTCTCAGACTGCCTGCCTTTCTTTTGTCCCAGAGCAGCTAGCTGGATATGGATCCCTGCTTTCCACAAGTGACTGGAATCTAAGTCTCTCCAGGTATTCTGCCTGTTTTAGCTTTTCAACCCCCTAATCATGAGTGTACCATGAAAGCACCATGAAATGTAGGTTTGTGCTCCCAGAGCAGATCTTCGGAGTTAGTTATTCAGCAGTCCCAGGCCTCCACTCCCTCCCCACTCCATTTCTATTTCTCCCACTAGTGAGCTGTGGTGGGGGAAGGGCTTGGATCCACCTGGCCACGGCTTTGGTATGTTACGCTGTTCCGTGAGGTTTATTCTTTTCTCCAGGTGTATGCAGTTTGGCACAGTCCTCTTTCCTGTTGCTCTTTAAGGATTAGTCTTACTAATTATATTTTCGTATTATATGCAGTTTTAGGAGGAAGCCTCTGTCTCACCTCTCACACCGCCATCTTTAATCCGTCTATCTGTTTCTGGCATTTTATACCATACACATTCTGTTACTGGTAGAGTGTCAGGATTTGGGAGGATCTCCTCTGTACCCTGAGTGATGTTCTTGTTTTTATTCATTGCTGATATATCAGCTTGTTGCTGTCTGCCCAGTAGGTAGTCGCTAACTGTTACAGTATTAAAATGATATTTTTAATGTTTATTGAAACTTTTATTTTCATCATTATATGTTTCCCTCATACATAATTTACTTGGAATACGTTTACTAAACAGTTCTTTCTTAATTGTCTATTGGCAGTCTTTAACTATTTAGCAAGTCTTTTATGAAGATTCCTATTACCAAAGTAGTTTATATTTTGAGACTAGATTTTTCTTTTTTCTCTATGATTTAAACCATTAAAAAGGTAAAAAAAAATATTGATTGTTGGGGTAGATTTGGGGTAACTTAAACAGTTTATGCTTTCAGTTTTACAATTTTTCCCTGTGTATATGGATTGTACATTGTTGTCTGTATTATGTATCACTACCAATTTCACCAAATTGTTTACTTAAGATTAGTTTTAATTCTCTTAAAGCTATTTTATTAATTCATGATTTCTTTGATTGTAGTGCCTTCATCTTTTGGTGAATATTCTCTGTCTTCTTATTTATTTTTCTTTCATTTTCCAAGAAATATTATATTGTTCAAGTCAGTGTACCTTAATGGTTAAAACAAGACAACCCTGGTTTGAAGACTGACTCCCAATTATTTTTTGTGTTATTTTGAGCAAATTTCTTAACCTGTCTTCAGCTCAGTTTTCTCATGTGTAAAATGGGGATGAGTATAATACCTCTTCCACATATTAGTGTGGAATAGTGTCAAATTATTACATATATTAATATATACGTAAAGTACTCAACCTAGTGCCTAGCACATAGGAAGCCCTCAAATAATAATAATGAGTATTATTATTTAGTACAATTTTGTTATTAGAATTATATAAAGAATTACTTTTTTCATGTAAACTCTTGCCTTGCCTACAATTACTTTGTGTATTTATATACTATTGGTTCACTATTTGTATTTTGTGGAACCTTTGTATGAGAATGAGAGTGCAGTCTTTTGTTCTAGAAATATTTTGACTCTGAGAGTTTTTCTATTACCTCATTGTAGGAGTGTAGCTTCTGTGAAGACCCTCGTTTTGCCAGAACTGGGGTTTGTATCAGCTGTGATGCAGGGATGTGCAGAGCCTATTTTCACGTGACCTGTGCCCAAAAGGAAGGTCTGCTTTCAGAGGCAGCAGCAGAGGAGGTGGGTTATTCAAAGCCATGACTGGTGAGCATATTCATGAGACTTCTTGGCTCATTATGTTATGGTCTACAAATACGCATAGTAATTACCAGGTTTGTTCTTAAAGTCAGCCTAGATCACTGGCCTAAAACTGGAAGAGTGAATAGTACATATGAGTTTTTTCAGTCCTAAAGCTAGTCAGATATTTAGAAAACATGTTAAAATTTTTATAATGAGATCTGACAAATAAAATGAAATGTAATCCAATGTTTTTTAAAGCATTAAAATATATTTTCTACAAGAATCTGAAATTGTATTTGAAATTGATAACCTTGCTCTATTTCTCTTTAAATAAAATCATTACCCTATCTTCAGTATCTGCATTTCTATTTACAATTTTTAATTTTTTTATTTTTAATCTGTAATTTTCCTTCTATGTTTATTGGCTTTAGATTAAGCAGTCAGTTGTTTTCAGAGTGTTTTAGGGACTCCTTAATATTCCTTCAAAGGGTCTGTGAAGTTAAAACCTTTATAACGACATGAAAATGGTACATACGTTTTTTACTCTTAATTCTTTCATGAGCAATAGTAGAGATTTCCAGAGATTATATAATATGTAACAATGTAACATACTGAATGTGCAAAGTTCTGAGAATGCAGCTGTCTTCTTTTATGTGAGCTATCTAGACATGTAAGATTTGCAATAATGAAAAACAGTGCTGTGCTTCTCACTAAATTTGTGTGTGTGTAGGTGTGTAAATTATAGTATTTTTCATAAAAGTGTTATATTAACATGTAATGGGGTTGTTATTTTTAAATGAATGACTATTTAAATTTTTTTTCAGTTTTAGTTTCTAATATATGCACTATCTATAAATATAACTCACCTAAGCTTTTTGGGTCTTCAGTAATTCTAAATACTGTTAAGGAGTCCTAATACCAAGTTCTGTTGATTCTTTAAGCTCTTTATATAGACAGGTAATGGAGTGTTTGCTGGGTAATTCTACTGTATATTCATTATGAATTTATGGTAATATCCAAGTCTCTTCTTATTATGTTCCTTCTTTTTACTGGGTAGATTTTCAGTGTCATATAAAAATTGGTTTATTATATTGGACTTTTATTTATATCATAGACAGGAAACAAATGAAAAAGACAATATGATGATAAAAATTTGTTGAGCACATTTTGAGGAATATATTTTGTGAATAAATGGATCCTGTAATGATTCTATTTTGGGCTTATATATCTGTTTTTGTACCAATCTCTGATTCTGATGAATTCTATTTTGATTAATTGATAAAGGGTGCTGGATGAACACAGCATTTTCACATATCACATATTCACAGCTTTATTAAGTTATATTTCCTACTTCTTGATTGCAGTTTTATGTAGGCAGTAAAAGAAAGGTTGAAAGAGAATAAGTAACCCGGTTTCATCCAATGACATCACATACCTTACTGTATTTTTCATGACTTTGTATAGCCTTGTGACATAATACTTTATTTCACTGTGAGGATCCATTTGAAGATTCTATTCTTTTTGATTACTTTGTCAAAATTCCACATTATTTAGAATATTCAAACATGTTATAACAGCATATCTCTGTATTATTAAAACTGAGCTATAGCATTGGCTGACTGAAACTTACATGTTATTATGGTTCACGTCATATAGTTAGACTAAGGTTACTTATATTCCATCTAAACCATATGATAGTTTCTTCTGTGATAAAGTATGATTTTGGTACTACTGAACATTATTATACTCTGTTACCTAATTTCTACTAGTGTCAAAATTTTCTTTGAAAAAAAATGTTTTTTTGTATTCTTTTGATCTTTTCTTTGTCACAGCTTTTTACTTAATGGACTAAAATTATTCATGGATTAAAGTTAAAGGGCTCAAATGAGATCTTTCGCTGTTGAACTGATGCCTTAATATTAGGAGAACCAGAACTGGTTGGAATGGGCTCTTGATTGATCAACTCATTGTTTTCATGAATACATCAGGAAGTTACATTGCTTAAAGTTAGACATTTTGTCTGGGATCTTCAGTGATACCTTTGTGTGGCTATGTTTGACATTTAGTAACTTACATTTTATTTTTTAAATTATTCAGGATGAATTCTGTGACAGTTGCTCAGATCACTTTCTCTCACACTCCACTTCTAAGTTGTCAGCAAATTGAATCACCTGTATCTACAAAATGTATCTAGACAATGTCCATTTCTTACCAGATTTATTGCTGCTGCTACCATAGTCCAAGTTTTATACTTTGTCACCTGGTTAATATAATGACCTCCTTACTCTTCCTACCCTTGCCTTTCTAGAGCAGAGGATGGCAATTTTTTTCTATAAAAAGCCAGATACTTAATATTTCAGGCTCTGTGGGCCTCCGATTTGTGTTGAAACTACTTAACATTGCCATTTATGTGAAAACAGCCATAGACACTATATAAATGAATGAACATGACTGTGTTCAAATAAACAGTTCTTATTTTCAAAAAGAGGTGTGCCAGATTCAGCTCTCAAATCATAGTTTGCCAACCATTTTGTAGAGAATACAGGACATTTTCAGTAGCAGCTAGTATTATCCCATTAAAATCTAAGTCAGATTTGGTCACCTATTTGCTCAAAACCCTTCAGTGGCTTTCCATCTGATTCAGACTAGAAGTCACTTTCCATCTAATGACTACAAGGCTCTATGTGATCTGGCTTCATAATACCTTTCTGACCTCATCACTTCCCTCATTTAGCCTCACTGGCCTTCTCCCTGCTCCTGTAATGAATGTGCCTGGTGGTTCTTGCTCCAGGCCCCTATACTTGATTCCTGCCTGGGCTGCCCTTCCCCCACATATATCCTCATGGCTCACTCCCTCACTTTTGTCAGGTCCTCACACCATGTCTACTTCTCACTGTGGTCCTTCCTGGTCACCCTGCCTGAAGTTGCAACCCTCTCCCTCCTGTAACACTTTCTATTCCCCTTACCAGCTTAATTTTTTTCTTTTTAATATGTAACCACTATCTAATATTCTTATTTGTCTTATTATCTGTCAGCTTCATTTGAACATAGATTCATTAAGGTAGAGATTTTTTTTGTTCTCCCTTTATTTTCATTGCATTCTCAGTATTAGAATACAAGTTGAGGGAGGGGTCCTTTTTATCAGTCAACTTTTATTTGATCAGCTGTTAGCATGTAAGGTCTTTTTTTTTTTTGGTAAGATTTCATTTAAAAAAGGAATTCTAGGGTAAAATAAGTTTTCAAACCATCACCTTGTGTTGTACTGTTTTGCTTTTCCACTATTCTTGTTTTGATTTCCTCATTGTCTAAAGACATTGCCTGAGGGTACACCATTGATATACTTTCTTGTGGTATTGGAATAACCATTTTTTAAAATATACGTCTCTTTATCTCTTTGGTTTGCATAAGATTATATTGGCTACCTAAGCTCAGTTAACTGTCAAAGCATATATTAGCAAAAAGATCACTTTCACTTTTGATCTTTTCTAAGAATATAATCTTAACCTTTATTTGAAGTTTATAAGCAATATGATTTATTTGGAGTATATATAGAATATCAATTCCTCCAAACATTCTATATAAGCCATATTATTAGACACTTACATACCTGGACAAAATTATTTTGATTCTTTTCTTTATGCTGATGTGTGTTTTCTGTTTTTGTTGTTGTTGAAAGTATTATTGATCTTTTTCTTTTATATTAACTAGGAATGTTGATGAACCCATTTTTCAGTACACACAAAGTTCTTTCTCTCAGTTCTTAATACTAGACATAGCTGTATATTTACTTATTAACTGTTTTTTTTTTAACCTTTGATCCCCATTACTCAATTTTCCTTTCCCCACCTTCACCCACCACCTCCGGGCTCTGGCAGCCACCAGTCTGTTCTCATAGAGCTTGTTTTTTTGTTTGTTTGTTTTTTAGATTCCACATATAGGAGGGATCATACAGTGTTTATATTTCTGTCTGACTTATTTCACATAGCACAATGCTCAAGGTCCATTCATGTTTTCACAAATGGCAAAATTTAATTACTTTTTATAGCTGAATAATATTCCATTGTATATGTATACCACAGTTTCTTTGTCCATTCATCCATCAGTGGACACTTAGGTTGTTTCCATATCTTGGCTATTGCATATAATGCTTCAGTGAACATCTAGTTGAATATTTCTTTTCAAGTTAGTGTTTTCATTTTCTTAGGATAAATAACCAAATATGGAATTGTTGGATCATATAGCAGTTCTATTTTTAATTTTTTGAGGAACCTCCAAACTGTTTTCCATAGCTTACATTTCCACCACAAGGTTTTGTTTTTCTCCACGTCCTTGCCAGCACTTCTTATCTTTCCAATAATAGCCATTCTGACAGGTGTCAGATGATATTCATTGTGGTTTTGATTTTCATTTCCCTGATGATTAGTGATGTTGAGCATCTTTTCATGTACCTGTTGGCCATTTGTATGTCCTTATTGGAAAAATGCTTATTCAGGTCCTCTGCCCATTTTTAATTGGATTTTCTTCTTTCTTCCTTTTTTTTTTTGCTATTGCATTCTCTGAGTTCTTTATATATTATAGATATTAGCTCCTTATCAGATATATGATTTTCAATTATTTATATTTGCAGATGCTTTATATTTTAGCTAGGCTTTCACCAGCAATAGAACACTTAACTGCAGTAGCCTAAATATGTTAACTATCTCATGTGACAGGAGGTTTAAATATAATTAGTTCTTGGATTTTTTCAGTGGCTCAGTGATCCAATCTGTTTTAACCTATCCCACCAATATCTGTGTCTTGCTCTTTTTAACTGTTATGTTTGTCTTGTGTCTCAGTATTGCTAGAATAACTCTAAGCACTGTGTTCTTTCATTATAGAATTCAAAGAGGAGGAAAAGGGTCCTCTTGTTATTAGGAGTGGAATTTTTTTTCTTATGTTCACTCCATTAGCTCTCTTCATCATCTTGTGTCAAAACTGTCATTACAGCCACTGTTAATAATGTGTGACATTACGAACAGTGTGACAAGTTGAGAAGGTGAAATCTGACATTTCCAGTTTCTGTCAAAGAAAATGGCCTTTACCAAAAAGGAATATATTGGAAGGAATGATTTGGGGAGTCAGAAACTAACATTTGCCACAACTAGTCTGGGAGGTTGGCAGTTGACTTCCATTCACTGTAGCACACCCATATACTTAGACTAAATTATCTTTATCATAGTCATTAAAAGAAGGAAAAGAAGAGCTGAGTATTGCAAATAAAGAGAGAAAAAAGTGAAAATGTTACCTTTCTCAATTTTCCCTTCCTTCACAGTAGAAGAAATCTAATGTTCTGGGCCTTTTGTTCTTTGGGTCTTGTCTTTTATCAGGTCTTTGCCTTTTAATAGTGTCATCCCCTCTTCTGCCATCTTCTCTCATCACAGTGGGACTGGTTTTCAGTTGTCCTTCCTTTCCCCCTGTTTATTTCTCTTTGGGTTTTACTTCAGGCAGATTGGTCAAGTTCATATTGGCTCACTTCATATTTCTTAGGGAGTTAAATTTAATAAATTAGAATATTGGTTATTCAAGATTATCAGGTTATTTTTGGTTTATAGTACATTTTATGGCAAAAGAGATCACCTGTAAACATTCAAAACAACATCATACATTGAAAAAAAAAATCCCATAGACTGAATGCTGCTGGCTTTATCTTTTATCATCACAGCTCCAAGTTCTATAATCTTACATGGAACTTTAAGGAATATTCTATATGTCTAGCTTCAACTTATTTTTTCCTGCCTTTTTTTTTTCTCATTCCATTTTTTTATTCTCACCTTCAAAAAACACACCCACATACCTCAGTCCTTAATTTTTTTAATTAATTAAAATTTAATATTATCTTGTATTCTGCATACTTCAGTAAGCCACTTCAAAGCTTTTTATAAATAAAATAAGCAGTAAATCATCCAAAGGATAAATAGATGTCACTACTGTTTTTAATAGAGATTATATTGTTATTTTTTAATTATCCTAGTGAGTTTTGTATCAGTGTCTAAATTGGAATGTCTACTGTTAAGACTGTATTTGTATCTGGATTGTAAACCACAGTTTAACATAATGAATTTGGAATGGTTCAAATAAGTTTAAGGAAATATAAAATATAGTAATAAATGCAGATGGATAATTCTTAAATATGTACAGAGCAGAGTATTAGTGCATTCCTAGATAAGACTGATATTGGATGAGTTTCAAAAACAGAATAAATTAATATAGGCTTACTCCTTTTGTTTTAATATACTCAGTAAAAATATGGAAAATATAATGGATCCTTTAAAGTGTTATGTAATCGTTGATTATACATATCTTTGTGCCAGAAAGAAATATTATGTCAGCTTTTAATAAGCTTAATATAAATAGTTAATACCTAACACTTTTGTAAAATCTGATGCCAAAGGATAATTTTGCTTTCCTGAAAAACCTTCTTTTGCTATTAGATAATTTTTTTATATAAAAGGTAAATATAAAGGTAATGTTTTCATGAGGCATAAACTGCTCTTTAAGACAATATAAATTTTTAGTTCACCTTAGTTTTCACACATATTCTGCATACAATATGTGTGAATTTTTAAGAATTGAGAAAATACTTAAGTTTTAAAAGTTAGGGGGAAATGAACAGGTGATGAATGCCAAATGGAAAAATTGTACCTTCACAAATGAGGTCACGTTGTATACAGATTCTTAGAACTCAAGCTAAGTTTGTTATATTCAGTTTTTATACGACAAAATACTAAACAGCTGCAGACATAGTTTGTTCATGGTTCAAAAATATGTAAAGGATAAAATACGTACATTATCCAATTTATTTATTTATTTATTGGCATTTAGACATCAGGCACCTGGGCACTGAAAATTTCCATTTTAAATTTTCCTCTGTAAATGGCCCTAGAAATTTCAAGTAATAGAATTAAGAGATTAAGAATTCTTACTCAAATTTGTTGGGTTTTTTTTTGGTCTTCATCATCTGGGCATGTATGTTAAACAAATTAATCATAAAATGTCTTCAAGGCCCTGCAGTTGAGAACTGACAGAAATATAACTCAGCAAGCACATGGAACATGTGTTCCTTATTGAATTTATGTACTAAAACCCAGTTAGGTTGTGTTAAGGGGTAACCTAAACTTTGCTAAGCAGTGTATTTATATTCAAAAGTAGCTTCATAGGGCTCAGTGAAATTCATCAGTTATGATCGAAGTCCTATGTGTATGTGCAAGGCACTAAGTGAGTGTTGGGATGGAGTCTGTCAGGGAGCATAAACAGCTTTAAGGTACCTAGGTGGGAATAAACAGTAAACACCATGAGATGCTGAACAGCCATACAAGATGGCACCAAAAGATAGCACACATGCTAGTATGAACAAGAAGTGATATAAGTACAGAAGGAAGAAGGTTCCAAGGAAGTATCAGAAGCTTTAGCTGGACCCTCTTGCCGTATCTGTCTCTCTTCTTTAGCTCTTTAAGGATTGAAGATTAATTTTTTTTTACTATCATTTATCCAACTTATTTATTAACCCTGCAGAAATAGCAATGAACAAAAGAGAAAAACCTGTGTGCTCTTAAGTTAGCTTACATTTGAGTGGCAAGTGGGAAAAGGACACAGTGAGAAAGTAAGCAAAGAAATATATCGTGGTAAGTGCTGCAAAGAAATATAAAGCAAGATAAAATCTTTGGAGAGTAAGGGAGGTAGGATTATGTTATTTTATATGGGAAGGCCAGAGAAGGATTAAGAAACATTTTATGAAAATATGTAAGGAAAGTGGTAGGGAACATATGTTTATTTGAGAGGTAGTACAGACAGGGGGAACAGAATATGCAGAGACTCTGAGGTAGGAACACACTTGGTTTGAGGACCAACAAGGAGACTGGTATGGCTAGTACAGAGTTAGGGACTGGGGTTGGAAAGAAGGAGGTCATAGAGGTAGCAAGGGGCCACATCATGTGGAACTGGGAAGAACATGGGAAGGACTTTGGGTTTTTACTGTGAGTTGGAAAGCTACGGAGTACATGTGAACCAATTAATGTTTAAAAGGACTATTAGAAGGACTATTATATCAAGTAAAGGCCATAGGGAGGCAAGGGTAAAATTATGAAGACCAATTAAGAATCTTACTGTAATAGGTTTACGTGGGGAGGTAATGAGAAATGACAGATTTTGTGGGTATTTGCTCATAGATTGGTTGTAGACTACAGTAGGAAGAGGGATCCAAAATGAGTTCTCTTTGGCCTGAGCTTCTAGTAGAATGCAGTTTACTGGGATGGAGAAGACTGCAGGAAGAGCAGATTTATTGCAGGAGGAAGGGAAATTAAGTACAGTTTGGGATATGTTGAGTTCAAGATGCCTATTAGACATTAAGTGGAGACATCAAGTAGATAGCTGGCTCTCTGAGTCTGAAGTTTAGAGAAGCAGTCAAGGCTAAAGTCAAGGTATGGATAGTACTTATGGTGAGATGACTAGATGAAATCACCTAGTGTGTAGGAGTAAATGGAATTGAGAAGAGGTCTAATGACAGCCATAGTGCTACTTCAGCATTCAAGGTTGGGAAAGTAAGGAGGAATCTACCAAAGAGACAGAGGAGTGATCAGTGAGGTAAAAGAAAACTAAGAGAGAGTAAGTATCCCAGGGGTGTTTCAAGAAGCGTTTCAGAGAGGGTGTGAGTGATTGTGTCAAATGAGTAGCATTAAGGTTGAGAATGACCATTGCATTTGGCAAAATGAAGGTAATTTTTACTTGACAGGGGCTATAGGAATGGTTGGTAGTAGTCCTGAAAACTTGGGATGGAACAGAAATGAAGATAACTAATATGGACAAGGCAAACCTTTAGATTTTTCCTGTTTAAGAGGAGCTTATAAGTGGAACCGCATATGGGAGCCCAAGGAAGTTCTGTAAAGTCTTCTTAAAAGATATTATAGTATGTTTGGTATGCTGCATGCTGAAGTTTGCTGAAGTGAGTGATCCAATAGAGAGAAAAAGTGCAGTGGAGAGATAGAATTGCTGGAGGGAAGAGGGATTGGGAGCCAATGCACAGGTGAAGGAGTTAACTTTAGACAGGAACATTAGGCAGTTTGTCCTTAGGAAGAGGAGACTAGGCAGAGGGTACAGGTAGGGATACAGATAGGTGATATATGTGGTCATTGGAGGATGTGGAGGTTTTGTTTCTTTTTCCTCCCTTCCGTATGAAACAAGATCAAGATCTGCAAGTCAGGAATAGGGTAGAGATATTGAATGTCTGAGTGAGAATAAAGTCAATAATTGTATGTGAGAATAGAGAATAAATTAACTTTGAAGTGTGTTCAGCTGCCCAGGTACAGGTGCAACGTGAAGGTAGAGTTCGACTTATCTTCTGTGCTTCAGGTTCAGTTAAGTGAAGCAAGGTGAGGAAGAGGAACAAGAGAGTCAATGCTCCATGCAAAGGAATAGTTAACTGATAGACCAAGGGATAATCAGGTAAAAAGGGCAGTCATTATGTGCATGAAGGACAGTCACATAATGTCTGAAGGACAGTCAGAAAGTCAGTGCCTTGGAGATCTGAATGGTGTTGAAAACTTAGTTTGAGTCTTAAAGGGAATGACCAGGAAAGATAAAAGGTGATGCTCAGAGAATATATTTTAGGGACTGTTCTATGCAAAATATACAGAATCTAAGTACAGCTGTGACAAATACGGGCATGGCTTACCATTGCAAGTATGAATCCTATATCTAAAAACTCATTTTCAGTCTCACCTACTTTCAATCAATAGAATCATTCTCCAAGTCTGGCCATTTTGGCAGAAGTTCAATAAAATCTTTATTTTCATTTATCATCTTCTGTTACCAAGATTTAGAGCATGTCATGAGAAAACAGCTGTGTGTGTGTGTGTGTGTGTGTGTGCGCGCATATGTGTGTTAGTGCAATCTTCTGCCTACATTTTTATATTTTATTTTTATAGCCATATGAAGTAGTTATTATTAAATCCAGTTTATTAATGAGTTAACAGGGGCCCATTTAGCAATTTGTTTGAAGCTGCAAAAACAGGAAATGGTAGAGCCAAGATTGTTTTCCAGGTTTTTATATTTCCAAGTTCTGTGATCTTAACCCAGTTCTATACTAATCTGTGGATATCATAAGAATTGCATTATATGCTTTTTTTATGTTAAGGACACCTTAGATTTTTTTAATTATTATTTCTCTTTTCTATCTCATTCATTTCTTCTTTTTTAGTATCATCATTTTTATTTCATTTCATCATTTCTCTTTGGGTAATAAAACCTCACCTTAACTAAAAGATCCTTTTAACATAACTTAGGTTAAAAAAACATATGGATAGCTCACCTTTATTTCTCCTCCTTGAATGGACTACCTGTCGTTTTGTTGGCAATCATATTGTAGGTTACTTTCTTTGTCTATATATTTATAAGTTATTTCTGGTTTTGATAGAACACACTCTTTTTTGTACCCTACTTTTTATGCATGAAAAATGTACCCATTAGGCTAATACCATGAAATATGGCTGTGAGGGAGCTGTTCCCTTTTGAGGTTTTAGTGTTGTATACACAGTTAAAGGGGATACCTAAAGAGTTTTATTGACAGGGTCTGGCCTTCTTAATCCATTTTGTCCTGAATAGAATTTGTCCATGCATTGGTAGAAAGTTAGAAATGCCCCCTTATCTGAGTCGGCTTGTCTCTTGTGTTCTGGATTTATTGTTGTTTTGTAATATTAACCTATGTATGTGTAACTTTAATACTTATTGATGGTTCCTACCAAAGATTAACAATACCCTATTTGTTTTAAATAGTGATTTTTTTTTTTAGATACATAGGTATAACTAAATATAATATGTAAGATTTGATTTCAATATATTTAAATCCACACAGTCCTTTAAAGAAGAATAATTGTTGTTAATTTAAAGTTGATACACAGGATTAAGTTTCCAAAGTAGCAATCTTTATCATTATGTGGAAAAACTACTTTAGAGTAACTTGACTTTAGAGTAACCAATACTGTAGGAGATTCTTCAAAATGGAAATAATCTCTTGTATTAACTTTTTTATGACCTTTTGGAGTAAAAATGTTCACTTTTCCCCCCTGTTTTTGATATAGGATATAGCAGATCCATTTTTTGCTTATTGTAAGCAACATGCAGATAGGTTAGACAGAAAGTGGAAGAGAAAAAACTACTTGGCTCTACAATCCTATTGTAAAATGTCTTTACAAGAGAGAGAGAAGCAGCTATCACCAGAAGCACAGGTATGGGATTCATGTCAACACTCATGTTTTTTCTCTGAAGGTTATGGATTTCAGATCTCATGTATGTTTGCCAGTGATATGTGAAGTATCATTATGAAATTTGGTTAGTTACCTAGGAGGTGGATTGTCATTAAGGTAAATGGTGAGTATAGTGTGTGGCTGAATACATTACTCCTCATCTAGTCAACAGAGACACCATTTATAAAGCATCTTTCCAAATACACAGAATAATTTCCTCAAAACCACATATTTCAATCACTGCATTTCACTGACCACATCTTGTTTTGTCTGTTCTAATGTTCATTTATGCAAAGGATTTGATCAATATATACCCATCTTTTAAAATGTACTTTTATGTAAGTTAAGTGTATTTATGGAGACTGTTGAAGTTATTGAGAAGAGAAACTTCAGCTTAATCAAATCAGTTTCTGACAACTCTAATCATAGATTAGAACATTTGTTACTAGAGGTAGACCTAGTTTATTGTAACTCAGGAATTATGCAATATACCTTAAGGACTTTGGATAGATACACTTTGCCTTTGTGTAGCAAGTTCACATCTCTAAGCATTAAAGTAAAAAGTGTAAGGAGTATGTTACATTGTAATATCTTTTAAATTTTATATATATTTCTTTTATAGGCAAGGATCAATGCCCGGCTTCAGCAGTATCGTGCCAAAGCAGAACTAGCTCGATCCACCAGACCCCAGGCCTGGGTTCCCAGGGAAAAATTGCCCAGACCACTCACTAGCAGTGCTTCTGCCATTCGTAAACTGATGAGGAAAGCAGAACTAATGGGAATCAGTACAGATATCTTCCCAGTGGACAATTCAGATACCAGTTCTAGTGTGGATGGAAGGAGAAAGCATAAGCAACCTGCTCTGACTGCTGATTTTGTGAATTATTACTTTGGTTAGTATAGACACTGATACATGAATATTTTCAATGAAAATAATTTTCTAATGAAAATATTTGATATGCTATAAATTTTAAGAAATTTATCAGCTATGCTCCATATATCAAGTAAAAGCACATTTATTTTACTAATTAAGTTGTAGGTTGTTGTGAAATGCTAGGTTGTATATTTGTGAATAGAGTTAAAAGTGTAATAATGTAGGTTTATCTGTGTGATCATCTCTATAGCTCGCTTTTCCTTTGTGTATTTTGTATATCAGCTTTTATTTCCTACTAAAATAAAATTGGATATTTAATTTAAATAGAAAGAAATATGCGCATGATTCAAATTCAGGAAAATATGGCTGAACAAAAGAATATAAAGGATAAATTAGAGAATGAACAAGAAAAGCTGCACGTGGAATATAATAAGGTAGGTTGGCTACAAAACAACATAATATAATCTATCCTACTGATTATTTCTTTTGCGATTTTATAGCATTTCTATTTGAGTCCCATTTTGAAATTCTGAGTTTTTAGTCCCCTTCCTATAACTCTAATCCCTCATTATCTTCATTATCATCACTAATACTGAGGACTTTCTATATGCCAGACACAATTCTGAGCAATTTTAACTCATTTAATTCTTGCTTCATATTTACAGTGTGAATTATGATTATTGCTTCCATTTTCAGAGGAGGAAACTGAGTCCTAAAGTAATTTGCCCAGGCTCATGGAGGCAGAGTTTGAGGACAAGCAGTTTGACTCCACTCCTTATTCGTAACCACTGTACTGCAGGACTCATTCTGTTTATAGAAAACTTAGAAACTTATTTTTAAATTACTGATTTTATCTTGAATTGTTTTGTAATGTTTGATTTTTTAAAAAAATACCTCGCAATTTAAATTTCCATTCTACCTCTTTATTCTAATGATGAGGGAGATCAAAAAGAAATATCATTAATAAGCAAGATGTGGCTAAATGTTAAGAGTAAGTAACATGAACATATAAAACTGGTATTGACTTATTGTTAGATAACATCTTAAGTGATAAAACTTTAGTAGGAAGTAAGTTTCCATGGATCCCCCTCACTGTAGTGAAAAGTGTACTGGGATTAGATTGAGAAGACCTGGGGATTCTTGCTAGTTCTGTGATCTTGGCCAATTTACAAAAGCCACGATCATTAGTTTTCTCATTGCAAAAGTGGTGGAAATGCACCTTGATAGAGTCATAGGATTAATTAACAGGATATGTGTGAAATTATGGAGTAAACTATAATAAAACATGCAAATGTAGATATCATTATCATTAGTAAAAATGATAACAAGAAACAAAATGCTTTCATTTTGTTGATGCTGCTTAAATAATTGAATAGCATTGTCTCTCAGTGGCATTGTGTCTTGAATATATTAAAAATATAAAATACAAATATAGATATTCTTGGACATTTATTAATGAATCATTTAAATTTTCCTGTATTTTACTATATATTTTAATGATACACTAATTTGAATTATTTACATTATAGCTATGTGAGTCTTTAGAAGAACTACAAAATCTGAATGGAAAACTTCGAAGTGAAGGGCAAGGAATATGGGCCTTACTAGGCAGAATCACAGGGCAGGTTAGTTTCTTTCCAATTGCTGTCTCCTTGTATTTTTGCTCTCTATATTATTTTCAAAGATAAGGTTTTTGATATAACTGTTACTTTGCTAAATGAAGAATTTTGTTTGATTAGGCCAACTTATCCTGTGCGATAATGATTTCTTCCTGAAATACACCTAGAACGTTGGAAGCTGCCTACTGAGAACGTGTAGTTTAATTTGGTTGTTTTAACAGCTAACTTCTTTGCAAAGTTTTTTCATTTGCTCTAACTGATTGACCTGTCATTTGTAATGAAGCTAAGATGTGAAACATGAGTTATTCCTACCACATTCTTCTTTCCTTGAATTTAGCAGTTTTAGATTCCTTGCAACATTTTTTTCTACCTTTTCTTGTGCTGTATTTAGTTCTTTTTTTTCCTTTCTTTCTTATTTTTTCTTTTTTATAAGACAAACTGGAGAAATTCATTTTCATGTTGATTTGGTTTTGATCTATGTAAAAGATGGCTTTTGAAACTTTAATGTTAAAGTGTAGTTTTTTTCCTTTTATAGCTATTACTGTAATTATGAAAAAGATTACTTTATTGTCGAACATTTTAGCCTGTTAAGCTAATTGGTGTTGAGAAAAATCATCATTGCCAAATAGATTTCTTTGAATGCTCTTTATGGTGCTGGGTGTATAATTCATAAATTAAGAACTCATTCAAATTTCAGTTATATTGTTATGGATGATGGAGACTCACTTTGGTCATTAAACTATGAAAGTTGTCTTATTTGTGAAAAAGGCTTTTCAAAGAACAAATTTTTTTATTGTGCTTGTTTCAGAGGTTTACAAAGTGTCAAATTCATCATACAATTTGCATAGACATAGTATTTTAGCAAGTAATAGATTCTGATAGTATTGTGCATGCTAATTTTGGAGGTTTCTTATGTGGCTTCTATTGTAATGAATAACAATTTTTTTCCTATTATTAATATACAATTACATGAGCAACATTATGATTACTAGACTCCCCCTGTTATCAAGTCCCCAACACATACCCCATTACAGTCACAGTCCATCACCGTAGTAAGATGCTATAGAATCACTACTTGTCTTCTCTGTGTTATACTGCCTTCCCCGTTCCCCCACCCCGACCCCGCTACATTATGTGTGCTAATCGTAATACCCCTTATTCCCCTTATCCCTCTCTTCCCACCAATCTTCCCCAGTCCCTTTCCGTTTGGTAACTGTTAGTCCATTCTTGGATACTGTGAGTCTGCTGCTGTTTTGTTCCTTCAGTTTTTTTCTTTGTTCTTATACTCCATAGATGAGTGAAATCATTTGATACTTGTCTTTCTCTGCCTGGCTTATTTCACTGAGCATAATATAATACAATCTAGCTCCATCCATGTTGTTGCAAATGTCTGGATTTGTTTTCTTCTTATGGCTGAATAATATTTCATTGTGTACATGTACCACATCTTCTTTATCCATTCATCTACTGGGAGACACTTAGGTTGCTTCCAATTCTTGACTGTTGTAAATAGTGCTGTGATAAACATAGGGGTGCATATGTCTTTTTCAAACTGGGCTGCTGCAATCTTAGGGTAAATTCCTTGGAGTGGAATTGCTGGGTCAAATGGTATTTCTATTTTTAGTTATTTGAGGAACCTCCATACTGCTTTCCACAATGGTTGAACTAGTTTACATGTCCACCAGCAGTGTAGGAGGGTTCCCCTTTCTCCGCATCCTCACCAACATTTGGACACAGAGACAGTTTGATTTCTTCCTTACCATCTGGATGCCTTTTATTTCTTTTTTTTTTTTTATTTAATATAATTTATTTTATTATCATTAATTTACAATTACATGTGCAATATTACGATTATTAAACTACCCCTTCATCAGGTCCCCCCCACCAACCCCATTACAGTCACTGTCCATCAGCGTAGTGAGATGCTATAGAATCACTACTTGTCTTCTCGGAGTTGTACTGCCCTCCCCGTGCCCCCCCAACATTACATTTGCTAATCGTAATGCCCCTTTTTCCCTCTTATCCCTCCCTTCCGGCCCATTTTCCCCAGTCCCTTTCCCTTTGGTAACTATTAGTCCGTTCTTGGGTTCTGTGAGTCTGCTGCTGTTTTGTTCCTTCAGTTTTTTTCTTTGTTCTTATACTCCACATATGAGTGAAATCATTTGATACTTGTCTTTTTCGGCTTGGCTTATTTCACTGAGCATAATACCCTCTAGCTCCATCCATGTTGTTGCAAATGGTAGGATTTGTTTTCTTCTTATGGCTGAATAATATTCCATTGTGTATATGTACCACATCTTCTTTATCCATTCATCTACTGATGGACACTTAGGTTGCTTCCATTTCTTGGCTATTGTAAATAGTGCTGCAATAAACATAGGGGTGCATCTGTCCTTTTCAAATTGGGCTGCTGCATTCTTAGGGTAAATTCCTAGGAGTGGAATTCCTGGGTCAAATGGTATTTCTATTTTGAGTTTTTTGAGGAACCTCCATACTGCTTTCCACAATGGTTGAACTAATTTGCATTCCCACCAGCAGTGTAGGAGGGTTCCCTTTTCTCCACATCCTCGCCAACATTTGTTGTTGTTTGTGTTTTGGATGTTGGCCATCCTCACTGGTGGGAGGTGATATCTCATTGTGGTTTTAATCTGCATTTCTCTGATGATTAGCGATGTGGAGCATCTTTTCATGTGCCTGTTGGCCATCTGAATTTCTTCTTTGGAGAAGTGTCTATTCATGTCCTCTGCCCATTTCTTAATTGGATTATTTGCTTTCTGTTTGTTAAGGTGCATGAGTTCTTTATATATTTTGGATGTCAACCCTTTATCAGATACGTTTTTTATGAATATATTCTCCCATACTGTAGGATGTCTTTTTGTTCTACTGATGGTGTCCTTTGCTGTACAGAAGCTTTTCAGCTTGATATAGTCCCACTTGTTCATTTTGCTTTTGTTTCCCTTGCCCGGGGAGATATGTTCATGAAGAAGTTGCTCATGTTTATGTCCAGGAGATTTTTGCCTATGTTGTTTTCTAAGAGTTTTATGGTTTCATGTCTTACATTCAAGTCTTTGATCCACCTTGAGTTTACCTTTGTGTATGGGGCTAGACAGTAGTCCAGTTTCATTCTCTTACATGTAGCTGTCCAGTTTTTCCAACACCAGCTGCTGAAGAGGCTGTCATCTCCCATTGTATATCCAAGGCTCCTTTATCAAATATTAATTGACTGTATATGTTTGGGTTAATGTTTGGATTTTCTATTCTGTTCCACTGGTCTGTGGGTCTGTTTTGTGCCAATACCAAATTGTCTTGATTACTGTGGCTTTGTAGTAGAGCTTGAAGTCAGGGAGTGTTATTCCCCCTGTTTTATTCCTCCTTCTCAGGATTGATTTGGCTATTTGGGGTCTTTTGTGGTTCCATATGAATTTTAGAATTATTTGTTCCAGTTCATTGAAGAAAGCTGTTGGTAGTTTGATAGGGATTGCATTGAATCTGTAGATTGCTTTAGGTAGTAGAGCCATTTTGACAATATTTATTCTTTCTAGCCAAGAGCATGGGATGCATTTCCATTTGTTAGTGTCCTCTTTAATTTCTATTAGGAGTGTCTTGTAGTTTTCAGAGTACAGGTCTTTCACTTCCTTCGTTAGGTTTATTCCTAGGTATTTTATTCTTTTTGATGCAATTGTGAATGGAATTGTTTTTCTGATTCTCTTTCTGTTAGTTCATCGTTAGTGTATAGGAAAGCAACAGATTTCTGTGTGTTAATTTTGTATCCTGCAACTTTGCTGAATTCAGATATTAGTTCTAGTAGTTTTGGAGTGGAGTCTTTAGGGTTTTTATGTACAGTATCATGTCATCTGCAAATAGTGACAATTTGACTTCTTCTTTACCAATCTGGATGCCTTGTATGTCTTTGTTTTGTCTGATTGCTGTGGCTAGGACCTCCAGTACTATGTTGAATAACAGTGGAGAGAGTGGGCATCCTTGTCTTGTTCAGATCTTAGATGAAAAGCTTTCAGCGTCTCGCCGTTAAGTATGATGTTAGCTGTGGGTTTGTCATATAAGCCTTTATGATGTTGAGGTACTTGCTGTCTATACCCATTTTGTTGAGAGTTTTAATCAGGAATGGATGCTAAATTTTGTCAAATGCTTTTTCAGCATCTATGGAGATGATCATGTGGTTTTTGTTCTTCTTTTGTTGATGTGGTGGATGATGTTGATGGATTTCGAATGTTGTACCATCCTTGCATCCCTGGGATGATGAATCCCACTTGATCATGGTGTATGATCCTCTTGATGTATTTTTGAATTCAGGTTGCTAATATTTTGTTGAGTATTTTTGCATCTACGTTCATCAGGGATATTGGTCTGTAATTTTCTTTTTTGGTGAGGTCTTTGCCCGGTTTTGGTATTAGAGTGATGCTGGCTTCATAGAATGAGTTTGGAAGTATTCCCTCCTCTTCTATTTTTGGAAAACTTTAAGGAGAATAGGTGGTATTTCTTCTCTATATGTCTGGTAGAATTCAGA
>JAVSCE010017694.1:0-39039 GCA_032199065.1 Smutsia gigantea | reverse complement strand
TTTTCATGATAAACATATAATTCACCTATTACTTGTGAAGTTAAAAATATATTTTAATAAATGAAAAAGTTAGTGAAGCAGCAGGGGAAGGTTGAGAAAAGGTCATGGGTTGGACTCTCCAAAGCAACCCAGCTTCCAAGACTGCACAGGCTGCCAGGCTGCAGCTCTCCAGGGCTTGGCTGATGGCCTGGAGATGCAGGGCAGTCCCCAGCCTTCAGCCTCGGGCAAAGAGCCTGAGCTACAGAGGCGGGGGGTGGGGGGGGGGGGGGGGGGGGGGGGGGGGGGGGGGGGGGGGGGGGGGGGGTGGAGGCGAGGGGAGTGGGAGTGTGGTGGGGGAGGACTGTTTGCCTTTGCAGTCTGCAGCACCTCCCTGCCTCTGCGCCTTCCTCAGGAGAGACTTATTATGCAGTATTGTCACATGCCCTGTGCATTTTAATGAATGAGTCAGGGGCCAGACTCAATCTGAAAGTGGAATCGCTGCTCTCACCGGGGTGAAGGGCTCTCAGGGGATACGCTTGCAGCATGGATAGTACAAGAAAAAGGAAAGAAGGAACCTATTTTCTCTTTAGAAAAACAAAGCAAGGTCTGGAGAAGAAGGTCAAAAGGTAGAAAGGAAGGGTGAAGGAAGGAAAGGAGGGAGGAGAACGGGACAGAGAGAACAGCCTAGAGTTCAGAACACAGTCCTGGAACAGATGCTCCCTGCCAGACACTCCCTTGACCCTTTACCCTCCACTTATTTACTCCAAACATTTAGTGCTTCTTAAGCACCAGGCAACACACTAGGCATGGGAGTTACCAGACAAATGAGGCAGAGTCCTTGCCTTTCTCCTCGGGGTAACTCTGATAGGGGTCTAACCCAGGAGGTGGGGTGGGCCAGCGGAGACGGTGCTCACACCTCCTACCCTCCCTGAGAGTACACACCGCAGGAAGGTGGGCAGTCCCCCACTGATGGGCAAGGGCTACTGTCTCTCAAGCACGTCCTGGGAGGAGGGGCGTTCCACAGTTAGCATCTCACTGAATCCAGGCAATAAGCCCATGAGACAGATCCTGTTACTGTCACATTTTTTACAGATGAGGAAACTGAAGCAGAGAGCAGCTTGCCCAAGGTCACGCAGGGATTTGAACTCAGGTCTGTCTGACTCCAGAGCTCTTGGCAGCTTGCTTCAGTGCTGTCAGCCAACCGCTGGATGGGGAGTGCTGGGGAAGGCCTTTCCCTTCCCAGGCTTCCTTCCAAGAACACTCTGAACCCCAGGAGGAGGAGGCTGGTGTGGATCCAGATGCAGTCTGTGCCAGCTGGCCGGGGAGCGGATCTGAAACCTCACTGAATGGGGCCGTGTGAGACTGAGCCCCAGGACGGCGGGGAGAGGCAGGAAGCTCAGCCACACCGTGGTCAGCTGGGGCTGCGAGCCTGTTCCCGGACTCCACCCCACAAAACACAGGGCAGCAGATGCTTAGCAAATGGGTGTGTGGGAGTGAGACATACCCTTAGATGGCGGGCGGGCTGGCAGTGTCACCAAATTACTCAACAAAGCCACCTCGGCTTTGAACTTTGAGCCAGGCACTGCAGGGACAGAGCACTGGTGGTGCTGCTGGGACAGGTGAAGAGGATGTCTGCCATCCTTCTGACCCCCAAGTGGGAGGACACAGCCTGGGAAGAAGCCAGGAACTGGAAAGCCACTGCACACCTACATTCTCATGAAGTTTTACAGCTGGAGGGAAAGAGGGATACACAAGCACCCAGGGCTCAAGGGTCTTGGGTGGCTTCATGCCAGAGAGGAGAGAAAAGCAAGGCCACGTGCCATGACCCACACTGCACAGAAAGAGCCGGCTTTTACTGAGCAATTGCTACATGCCAGGCTGACATACCCATTACCCTTTGAATCCCCACTGCCTCCTTGAGAGGAAGGTAGTGTTTTTATGCCCATTTTACTCAAGAAGAGACAGATGTCCAGGAAGATTGGTAACCTGCCAAGGTCACATGTTTTCCCCACTTCTGGTTTCCAAGAAGAGGGAGTTTGCCTAAACACCCTTTTGTCTTTACTCTCACTGCCCTTGGCAATGGAATGATTTGTTTGATGGGATAACTTGGGAAGGCTATAGGCAGTCATCTGTCCATTCCAGCCTTCTTGCAGGTTCAGTTAGGAAGCCAATTTGGTCTCACAGTAAGCTCTATCTTCCATACTAGCTTTAGTGATAAATAAGGTGGTACTTGGGTCTCTGCCATTCCTTTGTCTTTTTATTCAATGTGTTCAGAACCTGGATGCAGAAGAGGGGTGCTGTTTTTCGGAAGGCTCCTTGGAGATCCCACAACACTCGGGAGGACCCCGAGCACTCTGGCCAAACCACCCCCATTTGATCAGGGGACTCCGCTCTCCCGCTACATCTTGGCAAAGGACACTCTTGGCTCCAGGACCAATTTTCCTTGGGAGAAGTCAGCCCTGAAATTAGTACTGCCTCCTCCTCCTTCCCCACCTCCCCCAAAACTTTTTTTTTGGACTGGCATTTTTTTCTGGGACAAGAAAAGTCAAGTCTTGTACTCAGCTTCTCAGTGTAAAGAGAACCAGTCAGGAGAGGGGTGACAGTGTCTTAGCCAGCTCTTCCCCTTGCCATCTGCCAGGACATCAACAGTGGGTACTTGACCTACCCAGACAGCTACCAGTCTAGACATCTTATGCAGAACAAACCTGGAAAGCTGACAAAAACCCCACGTCAGGCCCTGATTAAACCCATACCCTGTATATTCCAGTTTCCTTTCCAGTGGACCTACCAGGCAATTCAGAGCTAGTTATGTCTCCATGGGACTATATGCCAATATCCATATGACCTTGCTGTGTGACTGTGGGCAAGGTCTTCACCAGCTCTGTGCTTTGATTTTCTTACCTGTACTTCTGTCTGTCTCACAGGACTGTTATGAGATCAATGATGTAGAACTTACTTGAAAAGGTATAAAAAATGCTTCATGACATAGAACGGAATTATCATTTTATGAGCTTTTATAACATACCCCCCAGATTTACTAAGCATGTCATGATCAGCTTCAGTTTTCTCAGCAGTACTGATCCACCTTCATTCTGGGTAACCATGCCCAACCCTTTGCAGTCTCTAAGGACCCACCCCTTACCCAACTGTCTCAGTCCACAGGGATCCAGGGATACTGCCTAAGCATGTTAAGTGCATCTCATTCTCCTTCACCACAGGGACTGCTTTCAAGGGATGGTCATGTGACCCAAACAGACTAACTGAGACATTTGCTAGGACTTTTGGAAAAGAGATTCTCTGTAGAGATCCTAAGAGGATACAGGGGTTGAGATTTATGCTGTCATTTTTTTACCATCTCGACCCCAAACCCAGCCATGTCCACTTGTGATGTTATGATTTATAATAAGAAATACATATTTGGCCTTCATCCACCACACTTCCTGGCTTATAGCTCCTAAAACCCTTGGAATTTCCTAAGTGATGAGAGCAATAAAGGTGTTTCATTACATTAATGAAGTGACTTTTGGAAAACACCTAAGGATGGGGGCTGGTTGCCAGGAAAACTAATCATGAAATCAGAGGGTTGTAACTTTCAGTCCCACTCCCTGACCTGGAGGGAGAATAGAGGGCTGGAGGGTGATCACCAATGGTCAGTGATTTAATCAATCATGCCTATGTAATGAAGCCTCCATAAACACCCAAAACACCAAAAACTCCACTGTTTTGGGAGAGCTTCTAGGATGTTGAACATGTGGAGATTTAGGGAGAGAATTCCGCTCAGAGAGAGCATGGAAACTCCACGTTCTTTCCTTGCCCTATGCATCTCTTCCATCTGGCTGTTCCTGAGTTCTATTCTTTTGTAATAAACTAGTATCAACACCAACAATTAACAAACAACCTGATTAAAAAATGGGCAGAGGACCTGAACAAGACATTTCTCCAAAGAAGAAATACAAATAGCCAACAGGCACATGAAAAGATGCTCCACATCACTAACCATCAGGGAAATGCAAATCAAAACCACAATGAGATATCACCTCACACCCCACTATCAGTCAGAATGGCCACTATCCAAAAGACAAGAAATCACA
Organism: Smutsia gigantea; assembly: GCA_032199065.1. Taxonomy (NCBI): domain Eukaryota; kingdom Metazoa; phylum Chordata; class Mammalia; order Pholidota; family Manidae; genus Smutsia; species Smutsia gigantea. Next base: position 34,969 of record JAVSCE010017694.1, on the reverse strand, counting down.
AGTGTTGGCGAGGATGTGGAGAAAAGAGAATCCTCCTGCACTGCTGGTGGGAATGTAAATTGGTGCAGCCACTATGGAAAGCAGTATGGAAGTTCCTCAAGAAACTAGAAATAGAAATACCCTATGACCCAGTAATTGCACTTCTAGGAATTTACCAGAAGACAACAAAATCTGATTCATAAAGATATATGCACCCCTATGTTTGTTGCCACATTATTTACAATAGCTAAGATGTGGAGGCAAAGTGTTATTCAATAGATGAATGGATAAAAAAGATATGGTACATATACACAATGCAATATTATTCAGCCATAAAAAAGAAATCCTGCTACTTGCGATAATATGGATGGACCTAGAGGGTATTATGCTAAGTGAAATAACCCAGGCGGGGAAAGACAAAGACCATATGACTTCACTTATATGTGAAATATAAAAACAAAACAAAAAAAATGAACAAAACAGCAATAGACCCATGGACACTGAGAAGTGACTGGTGGTTACCATGGGGGATGGGTTGGGTTGGGGTGGTAGGGTGGGGTAAATGAGGGGGACAAAGGGGAACAAAATTCTCAGTCATAATATAAGTTAGTCATGGGGATGGAAACACAGCATGGACAATATAGTCAATAATTTTGTAACATTTTCCTAGGTTGACAGATAGCAACTATACTAACTGGGTTGAGGATTTAATAAGGTGTGTAACTGTTGAACTGCTGTGTGTATACTTAAAATCAGTATACTATTGTATATGAATTATACTTAAATAAAAAAATACACTTAAAAATATAATAAACCAGTAATCTAGTAAGTAAAATGTTTCTCTGAGTTCTGTGAGCTGCTCTAGCAAATTAATCAAACCCAGGGCGAAGGTTGTGGGAACCTCAAACTTATAGCTGATTGGTTAGAAGCACAGGAGACAATCTGGACTTGAGATTGGCACTGGGGTGGGGTTCAGTCTTGTGGGACTGAGCCCTTAACTTGCAGGATCTAACACTATTTCCAGGTATATAGTGTCAGCATAGAGTTGAATTGAAAGACACCCAGGTGGTGTCTTAGAAAATTCCTTGGTGGTATGGCGAAACCCCCCCCCCACACACACGTTGGAAATTGGTGCAGAACCCTATTATCACCCGTGGACTTTTCAGCTTCAAGTGAGCCCCAAATTCTTTTTTTTGCTCAAAGGCATTTTGGGTTGGATTTTTCTGTCCTTGCTACCAAGATGATCTTAATGGATATAGCGTTAGCTCACTTAATCTTGAATTTGAACCAGATCTCCTGGTCTCTGGGCCTGCCTTCTCTCCACTCCACAAGGAATTGAGGACAGACTGAATCTCCTACTCATGTCTCCAGCACATACTTCAGTCAAGAGGAGAGCATCTGCTGGGAGAGAAAGAGCCCTGATTCTCCCACAGCCAGGATCTGAGGAAGGACATAAATTACGGTATTCTTGGCCCCAAGTGCCCTTGTCCTAGAAAAAAAGCACCAATCGGAGGAGGAGTACGTCAGTTCCCGTAGGGCTTAAGCTTCACGTCAAGGGCCGGGAGGGCTTGAAATGGCCCAGTATCTTCTTCTCCTTCCAGGTATTGATACTCCAGTGTCCACCTTTTAAGAGTTCCATTCTGTGAAGATACCGGAGTTCGGTAAAATGCAAATACATCTCAGTCTTCCCAGGGCTTACAACCTGAGCTGCTGTCAGTCATGGCAGTTTTGTAGGACTAATAGCTTTGAGAGGGGTTTAGGGAACCAGGGGCATGGTGGTGGTGGAAGATGTCCTAGGGAAGGGGAAAGGGGTACTGAAAGGGACATGTGAGGTCTGGGTAAGTTCCAATTGGTTGAGGTAATAAGTCAGCCATATTAAGTTTGATAATGGGATAAAATAATACAATACCTCTCAGGTATCACCTGTATTTGCTTCAGAATAACAAGGGGATAAGGAAAGTGGGTGGAGATAGAGAAGAAATAAGATTGGCCATGCGTTGATCACTGTGGACCCTAGGTGATGGGTGTATGAGGGTTACTCTGTCTACTTGAGCATATGTTTGAAATTTTCCATAGTAATGTTTTAAAGTATAATGAATAATTTTAAAAACATGTTCTATGTTTATTCTTTGCAGAGTTCTTTACATTCATCTTGTATGCACCTCACAAATGATTTTTCCCATTCTAAAAATGGTGAAACTGAGGCTCAAAGAGCTAAGTCAAGTAGGCAGGTGGCATTGAGAGGTGAACTTGAGCCTTCCAACTCCTGCATTCCACGGTTAGTCTGGGGCAGGGGTCAGGAAAGGCAAGTTGGGCTGTCCATCCTTGATGGGGCTGACAGGCAGGGACAGATACCAGTCTTGCCTGAAGGCAGCCCTGCCTGTGTATAATTGGTGCAGCACAGGGCACAGACCCCATCAGGGCCTCAGGGAGCCACTGAGCACGCGGTGGAAAGCTCCCAGCCACTGATTTCACGTGCTCCTTGGTGGTTAAGAAGACACTGAGTCTCACACAGCAGGCTCTGAGCCCTTTCGTGGGCATCCTGAGAACTGTTGCCTGAACATCTGGGTCTGATAAAGGGAGACCCGCATGGGCTTCCCTGCCCCCTTTCCCATAACTATTTCCACACTTACCCTTGAAGCTCTGTGCGTGTGGCTGTTCTTTTCTTCTCTTTCCTCCCAAACATATGGATTCCCAGCTCCTATTTCAAACTCAAATGCTCCTCTGCTATAAACTGCCCAAAGCTCTCAATTTCCTTTTTCCATTGCTCATTCTTTCCTAAAGTGCATGAAAAAGTCTCTCTTAGCTCTGTTCCAATTTCCTTGTTTATGAAAGAAGGGCAAGGAGAACAGTGATTTCAGTGATCAAGGTTAAGCAAGGCCTGAACCTCCTTTAGGAGAACATACCTCAATAACCTGGGAGATCAAAGCTTACCAGGTACAAGAACAAATCAGAGGAAAGCCCTGATTCCCCACCCCCACCCAAATACTTCTGCAGGAGGCTTGATACAGTGCCATCTGCTCCCTTTAGCTGGCTGAAATGTCCTTTTTGAAAGTCACTAATGGAATAGAAAAAGAAAAGTCCTGGGCATGATTCCCAGAAGGTTACTGCCTGAGTGGGAGTGTGTTATCAGGAAAAGCAGGAACAAGTCCTTGCCTGCTCCTGAGCCCATGGCCTTGTCTTTCTTCATGATAATGAACGGCACCTCACCCCTTAAAGGCAGAAACAGCCTATCCCTCAGCACCGAGATTCTGTACAAATCTGCATCAGCTGGGAGCAGGGAGGAAAGGGGGTTCGGTGCATCCTCCATGGCCTAGGGGACAGAAGGTACTCACCCAGGCAGAGGTCACAGACCCTCAGGTGCCTTCAGGGCCCAGCAATAACATAAATGGCCTGGCAGGTAAGATGATAAGAGGCAGCTGACACTGGTCTCAGCCTCCAGGAACAATGGATGGCAGTAGCGGGGACTGGAGATAAGAAGTCCTCTCTGTCAAGGACAGCAGTTATTCACCTCTGGCTGGTTATAGTGAAAGAATGTGAACCCTGTGTTGTCAGATCATCCATATTTCCAAGGCGGAGATCTGGATTTTACATGAAGTCACCTAATTCATCAGGAGCAGATTTAAATGAAAAATATTGCAAAGACTGACATGAGCTAAATAAAACCTGTCTAGCAGTCCAACTGAACCTGAGCACCTCCAGTCAGCAATCTGACCCAGGAAGTCCTGTACATGTGCAGTGTGGCGGGCAGTGCTGGGAAGAGGGGCTGGAGTGGGTCCGATGAAGCCACGTGGTGAAAGTGTGCTTGTCTGGCACGCTAAGGAAGGACTGCTCGTCCCAGGACTCATGTAACACTTTCAGGCTCCTGCCACTCTATCACGCTGTACCTGCTGCCAACTGGATCCTTACCAACCACCCTCCCACCCCCTTCAGAAATTCTCCTCCTCTCCAAGGCCAGTTCATGTGGCCAGTTCTGAACTCTTTCCTTGGCTAAGGCAAGCTGTCACTTCTTCAGCCTCTGACCATATTCAAGTCAACCTCCGAAACAACTTAAAACTCACCTGCCCGTAGACAAAGCAAGTGACGCCTTCCTTTCTCTCATACTTCACAAAATTCATGACTGGTAACAAGGTGTACCTAAGGAGCTTTTTTTTCTCTAAAAAAGATACTGTGCTTGGAGGACAGTTTCTGTTCCTTATCTCCATGAGAGACAAGAGGGAAACTGAGGCACTGGGTTGGGAGTTATTTGCCAAAGACACATTTATTTGGCAGGACTCCAAAGAGCTGACAGAACCATGCACTAAGCTACTTTTGAAAGTTAAGGCATATTCCTGAATTTTCCATAATAAAGTAGAATTTCCTTGCAATGGGATGGTACAGTAATCTAGAGTGCAGAGAAAGAGGAGGAAAGATGTTAGGCAAAGGTCTGATTGTTAATCGAATCTCTTTCCCTACCATTACCTCTACTCTGTCAGTTAGATCCTTCTATTCTTGCAATTCCCTATATATAGGGAATGAGAAAGATGAGTGGGAGGAGATTACAAGAAGAGACATTTCAGAGCAATGTAAAGTGCACTGCACAAGTGATTGCCTGCAGCAGGGTGTATGCATGAATCTCTGGGTGTGTATGTATTTGCATGCGTAGTTTGTATGCAAGCCATTTTGGTAGAAGGAGAAGTGTTGTTGCTATACTTCAGCAAATGCAACACCCTCCCCTAAGAGAACCTTCATGACTCCAGTCTCTCTCCCATCTCCCCACACACTGTGGCTATTCATTTAATCAATATATGTGCATTTTTTGAGCACCTTCTCGGTATCTGGCACTGTGATATACACTGAGGTTACATCAGTGAACAAGAAAGACACAGTCCTTATCCTCAGGGGGCCCACATTTTAAGAGGGAGGCAAATGAATGAGAAACTGAAATTCAGTGGGGTGAGCCCTCAGATAGGGGAAGTGAAGAAGGAGAGGGCAAGGAGGAGGAAGCTTAACATGAAAGGCAGAAGGAAGGAGTTGGGGAACGTATTCTGGAAGACGTGAAGTCTAGCTGAGATCTGAAGAATGAGCTGAATTGGACAAGGAAAAGGGAAGCTAAGTGTCTGAGGCAGAGGAAACAGCACGGGCAAAGATCTGGAGGCCGGATTCGCCCTTGCACTTGATGGAAATCTGCTGTTTGAGCTAAGGCAAGTTCAATCCTGGGGAGAGTTTCAGGGGTTCTGGAGCCAAGTATGGGACGAACATGGCAGTAGCCAAGGCCAAGAACTTCAGTAATCAGTGTTCTCAGATTTAAACTGCTCAGTTAAAAGCAGTGAAAGCGCCTTCCTGTCCTTAGGGTACTCTGAATATAGGATGGAGAACTCAGTGTTCAGAGGACACTGTGGAATATCGCCCCTCATCTTGATAAAGGAAATAGACATTAAAGGTAAAGCACAGAATCTGAGACAAAATGCCTTTTAAATTCCAATTTACAGATGACAATGGACATTCACATTTTTGTTCTCTTTCTCACTCGCTGTCTGTCTCACACACACACACTCTCTCACTTGGTGAGCTAGGCCCTAGACTAAGTACTAGGCTTTGTGATATTATTTTTGATAGAGGAGGAAACTGAGACTCAGAGAGGAAGAGTATCCAAGGTTATGGGCTCATTCATTCATTCACTGACTCAACAACCAGTAACAGAGCACCTGCTTTCGGCAGGCTTCTGCGGGACGCGTGAGTATGGGGGTGAATAACACAGATATTCCCCACTCAGAGCAGAGAGATTCAAACCCATTGCTTCCAATTCCTATCCCAGTGCCCTTTCCAATGCCCTGAACTGTAGGCTGGTTATGTTGTTTCGGCTGTAGTCCTCCAGTGGGTATTACTGGCCCACCCTCTTTGTCAGCACTACACCATCTCTCCCCTACCCCACCAAACATACCATCGAAGGAAAAACAGCTTAGCCGCGATGCAAATATACCTTCAAGGCAAGGTGCAGACTCAAATTTTCCCTGTAAATCCCTCCCATACAGACACCAGAGGTTGTCCTGGCCCCAGCTGTCTTTGAGTCACCGGGAAATTTCCTATTTCACCTCCACCCCCTGTACTAAAGCGAATGCTTTTAAACCTTCATCTTTTGCAAGTCTTCCCTTTAAACACTGTCATGATAGCAGAGGTGGGATAAAGGGTCTTTCAAAGCAAAAGGGGGAAAGTTGAGAAGGAGGAGAAAGCAGGGAGTGAGCAAGAGAAAAGGAGCCAGCAGACCCACTTGGCAGCCTGCACAATGCTTCTAGGAGCCGAATCCGGCCAAGGTCAGGGATGACTGGCAAAACGCAACCAGACAGACATCTCTCAGAGATGCCTGGGAGAGGCTGGCGCATCTCCCCAGAGCCAGGGCAATGTTATTTCCTGGGGCAAAGCTAGTCACAAAGGATGAAAACTGATGACTGAATGTCTGGGCAGGGTGGGAGGCCTTGCCAGGGGATGGGGGTGGAGTACTGGGAAGGGAGGAGGGGCAGAGACCGAGCTGGTTTTGCACAGACAAATCTCTTCATTTTTCCAGACTGGAAAAAGCTGTTTGGGCTGTGCACATTTGCAGAGAGTCACGGTATTTATTTACTATGCTTCCCGGCTCAACAGATTTCTTTTTGTCATTCAGTCAAACGCAGCTTGTATTTTTCATAGCCAGAGCTGAACAGAGTGTGGGGGCTCTTCCCCCACGCTGGGTTAAAAAACACGTCAGAGTGACTCAAAAAGCTCAGCTTGCATGGGCAGCAGGAGTGGGTGGGGGTAGCATGTTGTAGAGATAAAGACCGATGTTTACACAAGCAGGGTCTCCCCCTTGGAGGTGTTTAATGACACTCCTTATTTTCCCAGCACACTGTTTTTTGAGCAGCCCTAGGAACAAACTGCTGTAGTAGAAACTGATTCCTGCATGTTGCATGTGACTCCCAGTTATCCACATTGATGGCAGTATGGGTAGGATACAGGAGAGTGGGATAATTTTAATAGTGGTAAGTAAAAAAACAAAACAAAAACCCCCTTCTTGCCAAAATATGCTTATTTAGAGTTCAATTCCAAAAGCGTTCCTGGCCAGATGTCAGATTATAAAGCTATCTGTTGAACCACTATATGCTAAAACATTAATTCAAGCCAACAAACATTAATTGAGCACCTACTATGTGTAAGGTACAGTGCTGGGGTGGAAGTGTCCCAGCTGACCACAACTTAACATGCACTTCACATTTTTAATAGGAGACAGAGGGTGAGCCCAGTGGTATACACAGCCAACAGTGGGGTTTTAGGCACCAGGGATGGGCCAGGTCAACAAGGAAAGTCTTTTTGGGGGTGGGAGAAGGGAGAGCTTTCCCTGGCCCGGTCCCATCATGCTCCTAGGCTTTTGTATGTGGAATGCCAGCCAAACCACCACACAGGGAGTGTAGTCATCAAATCTTCCTCGACCTCAGGGTCATGCTCACCAATAGTCAGAGAGTGGGAGACTCATCTTCCGAGATGACATGATGGCATATGCAGGCAACCTCTGTCCTCTCGGGCCAGGGGGAGGGTAAATACACAGACACCCCTGGTAATGCCGGTTTGCATCACCTGATGCAAAGGTATAGAGCCTCTAACCTCCTCTTCTTCTTGGGTTGGCAAAGCACAAAGTCATCTTGCATTAATTTAAAGAGAGAAGGGACCCACACAGACTTCTCCTCAAACCTGCTTTTGAGCCAGGAGTCATGGGGAGTTAACGGGGTGGAGGCGGGCACAGGGAAGTAGTAGAGGGTCTTTAGGGGACCAGAGGAGTCCAGGGAGCTAAGAATTCTCTTTAGTTCAAGTTAACTGTGCCAGATGTAGCTCAATTTTTTTTTCTTTTAAAGACTATTATGGGTTTCCTTTCCAAAGTGGAAACACAGGGATGGAAAAATGAGTTTCAGTTGCTATGGAAATAGGAGTTGGCTGGGACCTGCAGGAGCAGCAGCTGGAGTAGAACAAGTGGCTGGGAACCTGGCCCTGCGACAGAGGGGTCTTCCGGCTGGGGATAAGACAATAACAGGCTTCAGCAGGGAGGAGAAGGAGGAAGGAGAGAAAAGGAGACAGAGAGTGTTTCCAGGCAGTGCAGCCTAGGAATTCTGCAGACATTTGCAGTGATACATAATGTGCATGTGCATGTGCATGTGTGTGTGTGTGTGTGTGTGTGTGTGTGTGTGTGTGCGTGTGTTGCATGTGCATCACCACAGGCCAAAAAAAGAGAAGAAAATAAATCCAGTGCCTGAAAAAGAATGGAGTTTCACTAGCAGCCTGAAGGTCAAGAAAGCCCTAAGGCAGCTGAATAACAGAAAGGGGTTTAGAAGCCTTCCAGGGGTCTGGGGGGAAATGCCTGAGGAGGCACTGCCCTCACACTCTGTGCTCCCTCACCTTTGCCTTCACAGAACTCCTCATACTGAAACTGTTGAGGGCCAGAAACGCGGCCGACAAAATCCCCACAGGGTTAGCAAGGCTGTGGGGGTGGGCAAGCTGGTTGTTCTATTTCAGATGCACCTCTGGGTGACTGTTTCTGTTCCAAGTAGAACGTCTCCACGATCCTAGTGCTCTGAGAACTTGGAAATTTGGAAGTGGGAGGCTTTGAAGGGGTCTGAATGGTCTTAGCATCACCATCTGGAGAGATGCTTTCATTAGGCCTATGGGGACCTCAGGCGGGATCTGCCCACATGGTGCACCTGAGGGAATATTATGCTATTCCCACTCCTACCCTACTCAGAAGAACTGCTCAGTCCCTTTCCTCCCATCGTACTGGGGGTGAGGAGACAGGCGGACCCCACATTCACAAAGGGGCTCAAAGTGAGGCTTCTGATACTATCTAGTCCTATCACTGTCTATATATGTTGTCCTGAGAAACACAAAGAGGATCAGGCAGTTTGAACTGACCAGCCTTCTGGTATCTCATTTTGTGTTTTGTCAGTTCTCAATAGATCAGGAGGCCTCCAAAAGTAGAGGTGAGCATCAAGAAAGAATAAAATACTTAGGAATAAACTTAACCAAGGCAGTGAAAGACCTGTGCACTGAAAACTTACATGCTGAAAGAAATTAAAGATGCAGATAAATGGAAAGACATTGCATGTTCCTGGATTAGAAGACTTAATAAGATGTCAACAGTACTCAAAGCAATCTGCAGATTTAATGCCATCTCTATCATTCACCCCAATAACATCATTGCAGAAATAGAAAAATTCATACTAAAATTCATAAGGAACCCCAAAGAGACAAAACAATCTTGAAAAAGAACTAGCTGTGAGTTCTAAGCTGTAAGTTGTAAACTCAAACTTTCTGATTTCAAATTAAAACAAGATACAGTAATTCAAACAGTATGTTACTGGCATACATACTGACATCCAGACCAATAGAACAGAATAGAAGACCTAGAAATAAACCTTCAAATAAATGGTCAAATGGTTTTCTACAGCGTGCCAAAACCATTCAATGGGGACAGTCGTTTCTTTCCAAAAAAATGGTGTTGGGAAAACTGGATATCCATATGCAAAAGAATGGAGCTGGATCCTTACTTAATACCATACACAAAAATTGCCAAATATGGATCAAAGACCTAAACATAAGATCTAAAACTATAAACTCTTATGAGAAAACATAGAGGAAAACTCTCATGACATTAGATTTGGCAATGATTCTTGGATATGACATCATAAGCACAGGCAACAGTAGAAACATAGATCAATTGAACTTCATCAAAATTAAAGTTTTGTGTATCAAAGGATACTGTCAACAGAGTGAAAAGGCAGAATGGGAGAAAATATTTGCCAATCATGTATCTGACACGGGATTAATATCCAGAATATATAAAGAACTCCTACAACTCAACAACAAAAAAACAAACAACTCAACCTGATTCCAAAATGGGCGAAGACTTGAATAGACATTTCTCCAAAGAAGATATACAAATGGCCAATAAACACATGAAAAGATGCTCAACATAAATAATCATTAGGAAAATGGAAATCAAGACCACAATGAGATCCTGTCAGAATGGCTATTATCAAAAACAAAAGACAAAAAACCCCAGAAAACAGTAACTGTTAGCAAGGATGTGGAAAAATAGGAACCTTTGTGCATTGGTGGAGATGATGCAGCCAGGGTAAAATGGTATGGCAATCCCTCAAAAAATAAAATGTAGAATTACCTTATGATCCAGCAATTCCACTCTGGATATGAACCCAAAAGAATTGGAAGCAGGGATATTTATACACCCATGTTCATAGCATTATTATTCACAACAGCCAAAAGGTGGAAGCAACCCAAGTGCCTATTGTGAAGTGGTGAATGGAGAAACCAAATGCTGTATGTGCATACAATAGAACATTATTCAGCCTTAACAAGGAGGGAAAGTATGACACATTCTCCAACATGATGAAGCTTAAAGATATTATACTAAGTGAAATAAGCCAGTCGCAAAAAGGACAAATGTTGTATGATTCCACGTATATATGGTACCTAGAGTAGCCAAAATCATAGAGACAGAGTAGAATGGTGGTTGTCAGAGGTTGGAGGAAGGAGGGAATGGGGAGGAAATTAAAATTAATTAAGCAATTCAATGCACTGTATGGAATTTCAGTTTAGGAACGTGAAAAAGTCCCGGAGATGGATGGTGGTGATGGTTGGTTATACAATAGTATAATGCACTTAATGCCACTTAACTGTACACTTTTAAATGGTTAAAATGGTAAATTTTATAATTAAAAATGTATGTATATAAGTGGGAGCAACCCAGAGTCAGCCTCTCGTCCTCTGAGAGTCTGCCCTCACAGTACCCAGTTAGGCCCCGTCAACACCCAGGATATGACCTTTCCTCTACTTCCTTTGTCTTGTCAAAATTACCACAGGTGCAAAGAAGACCACAGACCAGGGTGGGGAGACCAGCGTGTACAGGCAAGATAGAGAGATGAACAAAGATGAGGATCATTGGTGGACAGTGCACTCTGCTCTGATGCAGGTTCCCATGGGAGGGCGGAAAGGCACCAGTGGGCACAGCGGGTGCTCAGGCAGCTCACAGGAGAGGAGGAGACTTCTTGCTTGGCCTTCAGGTGGTGTCACAGAGGAAGTGGTGTTTAAGGGGGGGGGTTGAGGAAATGAGGACATACACATGTGTGAACTAGTGGATGGCCCTTTAAGTGGGTTGTTTGGCTGGAGTGTGGTGTGACTTAGAGGCAGGCATTGGGAAAGAATACTGGGTCAAAGGGGTGAGGAGGTGACCAGGGACATGGTGACACAGTACAGGAGCATCTGCTACACAAGCCTGACATCCTACAGGGTAAGTATTGTAAATGCATTCTTGGTTTGGATTGGTAACCTTCTGGAACTAGGTTCAGAAGGAATCTGAATGCCAAACAAACAATAATAACAACTTCTAAGAGGACTTACCATATGCATCTTAGTCAATGACCCTAATTAATGGGTAGCAATATTAGCTCCATTTCCAGCTGAGAAAACTGAGGCCCAAGTGGTCAAACAACTTGCCAAGAAAACACACAGGGGGAGTAAGTGGTGGGACTGGGGTAGGAACTCAGGCCTACGTGGATCTTAAACTCTAATATATATTAAGACATATGTAAAGGAGCTAGTTGAAAAACACAAATTCCATTCCCAGTGTGCCAAGCTGGAATAATCTCAACAAAACAAATAAAATAATACCAGAATAGAACCAGAGTATAAAATAAAATCCATGAGTCCATAACACTATAAATAAAAAGAAAAATTAAAACATGGGAGAGGAGAGCCAAATCTTCCATGCAGAGGAATGCCAAATCAATGACGCAGATACACTGCCCTCAAGGAGGGAGCAGGACCCCCCAATCCCTCAAGCTTAGGCTGCCTAATGACCGCCTTCCAAGACTAAAATGTGGGACAGGGGAAATGGAGTAACTTTACAGTGGAGATGTCTGACAAGCACCACCTCAGTCGGGTGGTCACGGTCAGCCTCAGCGATGCCAAGTCCAGCTGGGACTACATATGCTTGACAGGATGTGACCAAAATGGCACTTCACTCCTATGATTTTCTCTCCAAAACTCATCACCCCACTCCAACCATGAGAAAAATACCAAACTCCAATAGAGGGGTATTCTGCAATACCTGGCCAGCACTCCTGCAATCTGTCGGGGTCAGCAAAAACAAGGAAATTCTGATCAACTGTCACAGCCAGCTGGGGCCTAAGGACAACTAAATGTAACGTGGGAGATGGGTGATATCCTGCAACAGAAAAAGGACATCAGATAAACACTAAGAAAATCTGAATGAACTATGGATGTTGGTCACTAATAATGTATCAAAACTGGTTTGTTAATTATAATCAATGTACCATAGTGTGTTTGTTAATGTTAATAATAAAGGAAACTGGGTATGGGATATATAGGAACTCTCTATATTATCATCTCAATTTTTCGGTAAATCTAAACTGGTCTAAAGTGCCAAATGATTTCCCTCATTTGTGGAGTATAGCAATGAAGCAAAACTGAAGGAACAAAACAGCAGCAGACTCACAGACTCCAAGAAGGGACTAGTGGTTACCAAAGGGGAAGGGTGTGGGAGGGCGGGTGGGGAGGGAGGGAGATGGGGATTGAGGGGTATTATGTTTAGTACACATGGTGTGGGGGATCACAGGGAAAACAGTGTAGCACAGAGAAGGCAAACAGTGAATCTGTGGCATCTTAGTACAGTGATGGACAGTGACTGAATTGGGGTATGAGTGGGGACTTGATAATATGGGTAAATGTAGTGACCACATTGTTTTTCATGTGAAACATTCATAAGAGTGTATATCAATAATACCGTAATAAAAAAAATACTTATGTTAAAAAAAAATCTAAACTGGTCTAAAACAAAACCAGTCTACTAAAAACAAACAAATTCTTGGGCTGACCCTCACAACCCCTGGCCTCTGGCCTGCATTTGTACACAAGTAATGGAATTGTGAATGAAGCCAGCCCCACTCCCTGGCTATTGACAGACTGAAGAGAAAGAGCAGACATTGAAATTATCCACAGGAAGGGAAATAGTTCACACCAAAACACCATATGCTTCTTTTCTCTATCAGACTCCCTGAGGTTTAGGGACTGTGCCTCTCTCATTAGACTAGAAGTCTTCCTACTGCGATAACTGGATCTCACCTGTCAGACTGGGCAGCCCCTGAGGGCGAGGCCCACTTTTTACTCTCAAGGATGCCTCCCTCAGTGACCCCAGGTGCCACGGATTCTCTATATGCACTTTATCCTCCTTACAGGGAAGTCATGATTCTTTAATATGGGTGGGAAGAGAGGCCATGTATACAAAATGTACGTTTGTAAAGGCTGGCAAAATTTGTTTGCTCTGAAATAATAGGACTCCTAACTCTTCAGAGAAGCATAACCAGTGCTCATAAGCAGCAAACTGAATGGTTTGTTGGCTTAGCACCATGAGCTTCCTTTCCTGACCCATCCCTCTCCATCCCTTGTACCCCAGACCCCAGGCATAGAGAAATGAGAACACTAGTGACAGCTTAAAACTGTGATGCAGCGCATTCTACAATGAAACAACACTCAACATCCCAGAAAACTGCTCTTGGCTGCAGACATTGTTACTGAGAAGTATACAAGTCACCCCAAAATGTGGGGAGACTGTGTCAGTGGAATGTACACACCTTTGTGATTACGTATCTGTAAAAGTTCTTAAGGACAAGACAGGATGTGCCTCTGGACAAAGCAGGAAGAACAAGGCCTGGAAATCAAATCAAGGCTTCATAATGACAAAAAAAAAAAGCCAATTGTATTAACTTAAGCTGGAGGACTATTAGGTAGAGAGAAATGGTAGTATGTGAGAAGCTCAGAAAAAACATTACAAAAAAGCAAGTCTTTTTGAGTCTATCTTATCTCACTCATTGTCCAGAGTAGTGGGAGCTCTGGAAACCTTTGAGGGAGCAATCACAGGCAGTTCAGAGGGCTGGCAGAGCTTCCTGGAATACTCTCTTGATAATGATCTTAAGGTTGGTCCAGGAGGCAGTAGGAAGACAAAGATTCGGTAACTGATTGGTCATGTCTACCATGAGCACAGGATGGGGAATTAGACCAGCAGTGTTGCCCTTCTGGGCCCTTAGATCCCTCAGAGGATCTAAGGCTATCCTGGCTATTAAAACCATTCATCCTGCTCACCTTGCTTTAATTCCATAAATACCAACCTTCTAACTAGAATCTGGCTTCCCGTGTGGACTTTCCTATAGGGGAAGGAATGTGCTGACAAGCTGACAAAGTTTTCAGCCTGCTTCCCAGTGCTTGTCCTATTGTGATTTATTACAGTTGTGGTCAGGTGTCCTCACCAGGCTCCTGTGAATCTGGTTAGTCTCTCCCATTCAGCCTGGCGAGCTCCACGTGCACTGGAGGAGCTCCATCTCTGGCCTACGAAGAATAAGCCAGCCTCCGCGGCCCTGAGGGGCTCTCCTAGAGTGAACCGCCTCCGTCCTGACACCACCATCCAGCTGCCTTTGCCACATCAGTCACCCCAACCACAGTCATCTACCCCAGCCCCAGGATGAGCTGTGGGAGGCCTGCAAAAAAGGTGGCACAGCAACAAAAATAACTAAGTTCTGTTGAATAAAAAAGAATAAGGAAGAAAGAGGCCCTGTGTTTGGGGGAAGATGCCAAGAACACACAAGGGCAAATAAGCAGAAGTAGCTGGCAGTGTGTAATCTAGAACAGGGAAGACCCGGGAGGGCTGATCAGTTATCTGTCATCTGAAGGACTGTAGTGAGGAAAAGGGGGACAGATTCGTTCCCTGGGGCTCCAGGAGTGAGTAGGACAACCAAGGGGCAGCAGACTCAGGGAGACAGATTTCAGATCGATAAGCAAGGCAGTTTTCCTCTCATATCAGTAACTCAGCTATCATCTTCACTTGTCTCCCCTTTTTTTCTTTTGTTGAATTTGTGAGGAACAGGGTTATCTGGTGATTTAGGAACACAAACTCTGCGGCAGGACCACCCAATTCATTTTCCAGTTCCGTCACTTACTAACTATACAACTTTGGGCAAGTTACTTAACTTCCCTATGGTTGTTTTCTCAGTTAATAATAGTACCTCCCACAAATAATACTCCACCCATGTGACTGTGGTGAGGACTGGTTAAAATATAGTGCTTAGATAGCACCCAGCACCTTGTAAGTGCTCAGTAACTGGTGGCGACTATGATTTTTTATTATATTCTCATACCACCTACACCATTACTTAACATTTTTAAGTGGACACATTATTTGTACAAATTTATTTTAAAGGAAACTTTATTTTACTCCTGTAAATGCAGAACCAGAAACTCTTGCCATGTTACATGGCAACTATAGGTGGAAACTGTAAAAACAAACATAAAACGTTATTCCATTTTAGCTAGCTACAGTTGCCTGTTTCATGCCCTGAACTTGAGGACTGCTGTCTTTTCCATAGAAAGGGAGATGAGCACATGTAAAAAAATATTCTAGTACTTTACCGAGACTTCTTTCGTTGACTGTAGTCAGAAGGAAGAGTCTGGCAAGTTCAAGGAAGTGAAAGTCCAGGGTGGCTGGAGCTCCTGCTCTGGGGAGAGACAGCAGCAGAGTGCTGGGGCGGGAGGCAGGGCAGGACCAAGGAAACAGTTTAAAGAGGGAAAACCCATGCTGGTCTGAGACTTCATGTTCTTTAGCACCATGACTGTACGTCACACCAGATCATCCCTCAAGGCCCCCAGTGGTATGCCCAGCACACTTTAGAAAATAAAGTCAGAAACGCTTGGTTGTCCATCTGTACTCGTCAGTGCCCCCGGAGGTTCCCTGTGGTGAGCTTCCAGACTCACAGGCTGCCTCTCACTTCTTTTTGCCTGAAGGTAATTTTCTGGCAGCTGGGAATGTACTGCACAGTGTGCAGAAGCTGGGGGGAGGGGGTGAAACACCCTCCGCCAAAGAGGGATGGAAGGTAGGGGAGTAGTACCCCAGCTTCTCTGCCTCTACTGGGACACACACTCTAAGGGTCCCCAGAGACTTTGAGCCCCTTCCCCCAGTGGTAACTCACTCATTAACTCATTCACTTTCCTCCCTTCCAGGTCCACTTCACCCTCCCTGGACTTTCTGGGATCACTTCCCAAATAAGTTCCTGGCACCCAAACCCTTGTCTCATGATCTGCTTTTGGGGAAATCCCAACTACGGCACAGTTTAAACTTCTGACAATGGAATGAGTTGCCCAGAGAGTAAGTTCCATTTTATTGGGGCACTCAGGAAATGGCTGAGAATGTTCAATGGAGATTCATGGGTCAGGTAAGCATTCAACTAGTTGGACATTTAGTATCCTTCTGACCCTTAGGTCTCATGACTCTAGTTCAAGAGTCAGCAAATTACAGCCCATGGGCTACAGCCAACCCACTGACTGTTTTTACACAGCATGTGAACTAAGAATGATTTTTACATTTTTAAATGGTTGAAAAAAATCAAAAGAATAACATTTTGTGACCCATTAAAATTACATGAAATTCAAATTTCAGTGTCCATAAATAAAGTTTTATTGGAACACAACTACACCCATCCATTTCCATACCATCTACAGGGCTGCTTTAATGTTTACTCTCTGGCCCTTTACGGAAAAAAGTTTACTGACTCCTGTTCAAGATCATTATCCTGTAGAGACAGATTGAGACCTGATAGCCCTGTAGTAGGGGAGACCCAGCACCAGACCTGGTATTTTGGGGATAGTTTGTGTCAGACCTTCACATTTCCTTTTTCTGCATCTCTGTGACGACCCTCACTACTCCTCTGCCCTCTGGAGTTATCTAGGACTCTTTCATGGAGACGTTAATGTTTTTATACCAGAAATATTTTTATCTTTAAAAGGACATGGGAACTTTTCTTCTCCACACTCTGCCCACTGTCCTAGGTGGTTTCACCCACGCTTGATGGCTTCTGTACCCACTTGGTTACTGATTCCCCCCCAAACCAAATCTCCAGCCCAGACGGTATCCTAATCACTCTCATCAATATTCAAATATCTGTTCAGCAGTAGATTAAGACGGGGTTAAGGAGGTGGGTTTTGCTGCTTACATTGAGCGAGACATTTAACTGCATGGGGAATCAATGTCATCACCTGTGAAGGGCAGAAATGATCCTACCCAGTCTGCCAGGATTACTGTGCTAACTGGATGAAATGAGAGCTGCCCACAAAACCCAGTGCCACCTGGCTCCAGCCCCACTCCAGTATATTATTGTGTTATATTATTATTATTGCACTATCTGTATTATCGTAGTATCAGCTCCTTTGGACTACCACACTCCCTGCACACTGGCTCCCCCAAAGTTCCCTGACCTCACCAAGCTCTTGGCTACCTCTGAGCCTTTGTTTATGCTGCTTTTTCTGCCTTAAACACACTTTCCTCAGCCCTGCGTGGCCGCTTCTCAGCCTTTCAGACCCCAAATCCAAAGCAGGCTCCTTCTATAATGCCTCTTCATCTTTGGGTTTAATTCTTTCATTCCATGTGCAATAATGTCTAATCACAGTTGATTCTTCTCATTTACAGCAGTTATGTTCTATAAGGTTGCCATGAACACAGAATTAGCAAATACTGAAGCCTTGCTCCTGGGGAAAATTCTAAGCTTAGGTTCCTGCCAGCTTCTGGTCACATTTTCATCAACAAATCAATACCTAACCTTGTTTGATATGTGTTTCTGTTTAAAGATATTTTATTTAATATATATTGTTGATTCATTCCCATTGAACTCGTAGCCAAAACCCAATACAACTCATGCCTGAACAAAGCTTATCTAACACATATTTTCTCTGGGAGGCACATCACAGCCTTCGTGTGCTCAGAACACTTGTCAGCAGTTGAGCACTATGCTCGGGGGCATATTTAAACAGCAGAATCACCAACAGAAAAAAGCACAAAAATGTGAAAAACGTGGCACTTAACTAGACCACAAAAAGGACACTTGTTTACATGTAAGAGCTGGAACAAGATGTCAGAGTGTTGCCTTGTTTTGACCTCAGCTGGGAACATAGGTGTTGGGCGACTCAAAGTTTTTACCACTCTGCACATGTCCGTGAATGACCGCGTAAGTGCTCTGAATATTGATTTGGGGTTACAAATATGTTTTAGCGAATAGGAGAATTTGCAACTACATAATCTGTGAACAATGAGGATCCACTGTTCTTCCTTCTCGTTTCTTTCATTTACCAGAGTGCAAGTTCTCTGAAGGCTAGTTTACCTCTGTCTTAACATTTTATCTCTAGCATCTGGAAAACTGCCTGGCACATAGTAGGCTCTCAATAATAAATATATTTTAAATGAACAAAAGAGTCAACTGAGTTCAAGTGCCTGGTAGGCAGCAATGACATCTGGTATTTATGGAAAAGACACCATGAGCTGCTCTGTGCTAAGTGCCTTCTCTCCATTCTCTTAGTGAATAAGGGAAACAGCAGATTATTGTACGTTTGCACATGGGCCCTGGAGTCAGACTGACCAGTTTCCAGTATAGGACCTGCTTCTCATTAATTATATAACTGTGAGACAAGTTCCTTGGCCTCTCTGAACCCCAGCTTCCTCAGCTATCAAGTGGGGTAGTTACAGTTCTATCTTGTGGGATAAGAAGTCAAATGCGGCAATTCACAGAAAGCATTTAACAGGGCGCCTGGCACAGGTATGCTCTTCGTACTAATATTATCTGTTATTGTTAATTCCTATGGCAACTCTAAGAGTTTTATACTATTACACCCATTTTGCAGAGGAGGAAACTCAGGCAAGGGGTGGTTCTGTGAGTTTTCCACTAAACTTCATGAAACATAACGGCTGCGAATAATGAGAATTGACTGTAATTAGACATTACTTCACACATAAGGAAGGGCTGGGCCTAGGGATTCGAAGCCCATGCTGGTAACCACTTCGCTGTTATATAAAGATGTGGAATCGTTTTTACTGATTATAGGGGCTGTTACTCAGCCTGCTCAGCTACACTGACCACAATAAGGAGGGCGGCACCAGCTGGGCCCCTGAACTTCTGTGGGATCAGGGGAAGGAGGAACACTCTCCACGTCCCCTGAGTCTTTGCTCACATTCCACATCAGTGTTTTTCTGTTCCCTGCCCACTTTCGAGTTCAACCCTTTCAGAAACAGCCCTATTGGGAAGGGAGGTGCTGGCTTGTTACCTCCGCTATGACAGCTCCAAGGCGGAGAGAGTTCCTGCATAAAAAGTCTGTTAAAAGAGGAAGAGGAGGAGGAGGAGGAGGAGGAGGAGGAGGAGAAGAAGAAGAATCAGCATTCTGGGCTGTAACAAACAACCTGGGGTGTGTTTCCTCCAATCCTCTGGATCAAGGGTCCTCGAACTTGGCTGCTCGTTGGAATCTCCTGGGAAGCTTTTATATACCCAGAGGCCCAGACCCAACCCAGGCCATCTATATTTGAGTCCCTGGGGTGTGGGATTGGGCATCAGCATTTTTTTGGTGCTCCCCAAGCAATCCCAACGTGCGGCCAAGTTTGAGAAATGGTGCTTAGATCTCATTAGCCCTCAGCTCCAACGCTGAAGTCGCTCTGGGGAGCAGGAACTCTCTTCTCCTCTTAGAACCTGCTATTGGGGTTCTGGGCACGCTCTTCAGACGCACAGGCTAGTGGAGGATGTCTGCGCGAGCGACCCAGTGTTCTGCTCCGCCCCTAGGCCCAGCTCGGAGACCGCGGGTCTCTGCGTCCCCTTAGGAAACAGCAAACACGTGCGGCCGCTCCGACTTCCCTGGTGGTCTCCACAGACCGCACGCAAGGGCTCGGCGGCCGCCGCGCTGCCCACCCCAACCTCGAGGGAAACGCCCGGGGCTCAAGAATCCTACCTTGGCGGACGGCGCTGCCCTCCGGTCCCCCGAATCCTGCGGCTCAGGTTCGAGCTGTCGCTGGGCTCCGCTGTGGCTCTCGCTGCGCCGAGAAGCGCCCTCTAGAGCGCAGGCGCCACCTAGTGGGCGCGGGGAGGCCGCGCGGGGACCCGGGCCGGGAGGTGGGAGCGCAGTCCCGGGCGGAAATGCAGCCTGGCTTCCCACGTGGACGGTTTTCCAACACGCGGCGAAACCCGGGCGCAAATCCCAGCTGGGAGGGACCACCTTCACTCCCTAGAGGGCACTGGGACCTGAACTTGCTGAACTTTCTCTTGGAGGCACGGAGGGGCAGCCAGGCCCTGGCTTCTGGCCTGGGATCCATGCTGAGATTTTCCTGGCTGGACTCAGAGATCTTTCCTTTCATCCAAAAGCTTTCAGCACGCCCCAATTTGGCATAGCCTCTCTTTTAAATATGCTGGGAGCATCATAAGATGTAAGGGGCTGGGTTTTTCTCAAGGCCAAGGAGGCCTTTCCCCTACCAGCAACCCTTTCTTCCTGCCACTCCCTCCGAGCCCCTTCCTCCACCCCCTTGCAGCCCTACCTTATTCTCTCTAGTCTCTGGCCGAACCTTTATTAAACACCTGGACTGTGTCAGACCACCTGAAGTGTTGGGAGACACAATCAGGTCCTCTAGGAACTGGCAACCCAGGTAATGTTTCACCTGGTGCCAGTGGCATTTCTTTGGGAATGTCCTGGCACTGCAGGACATTTAGCATCCCTGACTTCCTAGCAGTAAAGTAGCCACCCTTTAGTCACTGGGGGGGAATGGGGGTGGGGGTGGGGGTAGGACTGCCCTAGGCTGAGACCCTCTTAGCTGATACTTAAGATCAGCTGACACTTAATGCAATTCAGTGTCCAGGGGAGTTCCACTGTCAGGCTTTTTCAAAGCAGTGGGGACTCTTAGCCACCTCCCTTTCCTGAGGCTTCCAATACTTAACTATTTCTTTTATGAAGACATGCCAAAACAAGATTGCAAAAATGGTGGACTATTTAAAGTGTTCATATTTCATTTATTTCTTCCTTCAACAAATGTTAAACTGAGCACCTTCTATGCATCAGACACTTTTCTACAAATAAGAGCAACAGAGAGAAACAAAACACCCAAAAATCTCTGTCCTGGTTGAATTCACATTTAATGTGACAAATTAACACTTTTAATGTACGCTAAAATGCAGTGCAAGTAATTGAACTCTTCACTGGATAAGAGCAGGATTTTTTTTTTTAAATCAATCTATAGGGCACCAAAGGCAGAGTGGCCAGGTGATGGATACAAGTTTTGTGAAGTATTGGGAAAATCCTTGTGTTAATCCTTGCAGTTTATCTGTGTGATGACTTGGAAATAACATCACCAGTAGAAATATTAAAGTCACTTTGTGAAAGTGAGCCCTGGGTCAACCTCCCTTCCCCTGTCATCAGGCAGCTGCATCTGGGGACGTCTCTCCCTGTGCATGAGGTGAAACCTCAACCCGGACAGGGGAGGATTCTTTACTCTGAGAAAGAATTCTCCACCAAGTTGGACGAGTGTAGGTAAGGAAGGAATTCATTAAAGTGACACTAGCAGTGAATGGCAGCAGCTGTGCAGGCCGTAGAGCACAAGGAAGAGTAGAGGGAAGAAAGGGAATTTCATTGAACTCCTGCTCATTATAGGGCAAATCCTTTGCCAGCTTCTAAAGCCAGGGTCACCTGGTGTCCAGTGTCCTCCTGAATCTGCATGGCATGGGAACTAAGCTCCTACCACTTCAGAATTTGGGGGAGCCACGGAGCACTGGATAGAGTGAGTTTATGTTCTGAGAACTTCCACTTCCCTATTGGTCAGACATAAAACAGGGGAAGAGAAAAGGATTGTGTGAAGACTAGGAAGCAGAATGAAATAGCGAAGTGACAAAGGCATTTACCACCAGAGGGGGAGGCTGGGGAGTTCTTGTCTTTATCATGGAAAAGAGTTCAGAGACAAGTGCAATCGGCTTATGCAAGAAGAAAGTGTATTTGATATAAGACAGTACACAGACAGGAGTGCAGGCAACCTCAGAGAGGAGGCACGCTTAAGGGTTTAAAGTTTGGGGTTTTATAGGGCCTAGGGGCAGCATAGGCATGATGTATACAGGTGATTAATAATTCCTTTGAAGTTTTGTCTTAAGAATAGGGTTATTTAGGTGACTGTGTTGATCTGGATCTGGGCAATCTTTATCCACATAGGTTCATTTAACGCTTTGGAGGTCTATGTCCTGTCCTGGTTACAGAGTAACTTAAGTGGTTAAGGAGCTGGAAGAAGAGGAAGAATAACATAGAGATTAAGTTAAAGAATAAGCTTTTTCACAGGCTAAATAGATTTTACAATGGCATGACCCTTGTCCCAGTTCCCTGCCCTATCTCACCAGGACCTATGTGTGTGCCTACTTAATATTTGGCATCTCTGTACCACGTGATCTGGTTAAAGTGACCATCAGGAGTGGAGGACGAGGAGGTGTCACCTGTGGGCAATGCCTGGCTTCAAGGGCAAGGGACAATGTGTGTCTGGTGACAGGGGCCAGCCGCAGCCTACTCATGGCAGGCTGGTGCACTGGTGAAGGTGAATGGGTCACAGAACTGCTGACAGATACACTTTCCATTCTTTCACATTAAAGTGTCTCTGAGTCACTTTTAGGTTGCTCTTGCCCCAGTCATTGCAAAAGCTCTCTCCTCCCACCCAACCCCAGTGTGCCCTAGGGCATGCCCGGGCAAAGTCCTAGATTACAGTCTGTGGGATTCTGACATCAGGCATCACCTGATGAGGTTAAAGGCTTCCTAATGACTTTCTCCTCTGAGTTCTCCTAGCATTTTTCTCATTCCACTAATCAGTGTTTTGGAAACTGCAGTTTTCAACAGGTCTGTTTTCTCTATAGATTCCCCATAGGTGGGCTTCTTGAAGTAATGCCAATAACAATAATAATAATAATAAATTCTATTATTATTTGGAATGTTTTAGACACTAATCCTCACAATAACCTTAAGAAGTAGACACTATTATTTTTCCCATTTTATAGATGAAGAAACAGAGACTCATAATGCTTAAGTATTTTGCCCTAGGTAGAAGAGTTAGCAAGTAGCATGGCCAGGACTTGAATCTGGATTGCCCAACTGCAGAACAGTTGTTTCTGAGCATTGTGTTACTATTTATTGAGCACCTACTATATGCTGGACACTGTTTCAGATATGAGACTGGATGGACAATGTACATTTATTTATATTAAGTTGTTATTGACATACAATCTTATGAAGGTTTCACATGAGCAACCTTGTGGTTATTACATTCACCCATATTATCAAGATCCCCCGACACCCAGTTGCAGTCACTGTCCATCAGCGTAGTAAGATGCTATAGAGTCACTACTTGTCTTCTCTGTGCTATACTGCCTTTCCTGAGACCCCCCCTACATTATGCATGTTAGTCATAATATCCCTTAATCCTCTTCTCCCTCCCTCCCTGCCTACCCTCCCCCACCCCTCCCCTTTGGTAACCACTAGCCTCTTGGAGTCAGTGAGTCTGCTGCTGTTTTGTTTCCTTCAGTTTTGCTTTGTTCTTATACTCCACAGATGAATGAAATCATTTGGTACTTGTCTTTCTCCGCCTGCCTTATTTCACTGAGCATTATATGTTGTAACTCTATCCATGTTGTTGCAAATGGTAGGATTTGTTTTCTTTTCATGGCTGAACAATATTCCATTGTGTGTATGTACCACATCTTCTTTATCCATTCATCTACTGAGGGACACTTAGGTTGCTTCCGTATCTTGGCTATTGTAAATAGTGCTGCGATAAACATAGGGGTGCATATGTCTTTTTAAATCTGGGATCTTGTTTTCATTGGGTAAATTCCTAGGAGTGGAATTCCTGGGTCCAATGGTATTTCTATTTTTAGTTTTTTGAAGAACCTCCATATTGCTTTCCATGATGGTTGAACTAATTTACATGCCCACCAATGGTATAGGAGGGTTCCCCTGAGAAGTCATTTTGCCTTTGTGGTCTGAGAAGCTGGTTGGTATAATTTCAATCCTAAATTTACTGAGGCTCTTTTTGTGGCCTAGTATGTGATCTATTCTGGAAAATGTTCCATGTGCACTTGAGAAGAATGTGTATCCTGCTGCTTTTGGGTGTTCTGTAGATGTTTGTTAGGTCCATCTGTTCTAATATGTTGGTCAGTGCCTCGGTTTCCTTACTTATTTTCTCTCTGGTTGATCTGTCCTTTGGAGTGAGTGGTGTGTTGAAGTCTCCTAAAATGAATGGACTGCATTTTACATTTATTTTTAATCCTTCTTGTTCTCTTGTTTTCTCCATCCTTTCCTTCAAAGGGAGAATTTCATTTGTTTCATTTTGATTTTTAAATCAATTCATAGTTATCTTATGAGATGCAACCTAGTTTTAGGAGGAAATAGCTTATTTGTCTTCTAGAGTGATTCTCCATTAAAGAGAGTAAGAATTCTCTATTGTCTAAAATAGTTGGAGCTAGAAATGGGGGTATCAGAGCATGGGCAGGGAGGTGTCAGGACCCTGGCAGGATGATGGGTAGGCAAGGAAAGAGGCAAGGATACCAAATGGGGTCATGGGGACAAGGGATGGGTGCCCATGCCAGGAAGGGCATTTGGTGAGGCTGGCCTGTGGACTGAATGGCAACTTGACTTTTGGTGTCACAGTGCATCTGTGATTGGCAGGAGTAGTTTGGTCATTTTCTGGTCATGAACTGTACCTGCAAAACCTGCTAGATGTTATGAGCTGTAATACAGGATGACATATATACTGCCTCATTGGCTCTACCCCAAAGTTCAGGAAACAGAATCAGAGGCATTAAGCCAATCGCTGAAGGCCACATGGCATGAACACTGTAGAGTTAGTATTCAGTCCTAGGTTCCTGTCCTGCTAAAACTGGTGCTTCTAACCACAACCATTGTTGCATTTCCATAAATGAATGGGGAATTAAACTGAATTCCAAGGGAGGGATTTGTATTTCTTCATTTTGGCCATAGTGCCCTTTCCTTCCTCTACCAGCTAATGTTCTGCTCATCTTTCTAAGTCCAGCTCAAGGAAACCCACCCTTGCCCTCTCTTTCCAGTGTGACCTTCTCTCTGTGTTAAAATGCTTGCCACATTCTGCCTCATTAATTTATTTCCTGTGAAGATGTTGCCTCTCCCAGCAGATTCTATGCCCCTTGAGAGCAGAACCCACGTGGGTTGTGATGGATGTCTTCTGATTGCCTTTCCACATCTACTCTCCATTCTTCTCCACCCTGCTCTGTACCCTGGGGGCTGTAGATGTGCAAGACCAAAGGCTTTCTATGCCCACTGGCTTCAAGCTGGCCTTGGCCAGTGGGAGTCCTGGGAGAGACCAGAGGAAGAAAAGAACATGCTTATGCCCTCAGCTCCCTTGGGTGCCTTGGGCTGGCCACTCTCCTGACCTACAGTCATAGCTATAAAGTGACCCTATGCATGCAGACCTCTCTGCCTCCACATCCAGGCTTCCTTAATTGCAATTCACTAAGATTCTAGAAACTGCACAACACCCAAAGTGTAACCTTGTATCATGTAGCTCAACAAACAGCAATTGAGCTAAATTAGGGGCAGGTGTATTTGTTTGTTTGTTTGAGTAAGAAGCAAGAGAGAAAGAATTTTAAATCATCTCGAAAGCTAGGACCAGATGGCAAATGAGCCCCTAGGCTCCTGGCAAACAGCTTTTATTTATTTACTGATTTTTGTTTGGATGATTAAATTTTTTTTAACTGTTCTGAACTTTGTAAATTTGACTTTTAAACATTTTGTTGCACAGTTCTGTGAATTTTAACACAAGTATAGACTGGTGTAACTACCACCACAATTAAGATACAGAACAGTTCCATCACCCCCAAAACTTCCTCAAGCTACCACTTTGTAATTATACCCCTAATTTGTTCTCTACCCTTGTATTTTTGTCTTTTTGAGAATGTCATATAAATGGAATCAAACAGTAGGTATCTTTTTGCGACTGGTTTCTTTCACTCAACATACTGTCTTTGAAATTCCTCTAAACTGTTGCATGTTTCACTAGTTTATTCCTTTTTATTACCGAGTAATATTCCATGTAGGAATGTACCAGTTTATTTATCCATTCACATTTGGCTTGTTCCCAGTTTTTGATTATTGCTAGAGCTGCTCTAAATATTTGTGTATGTAGGTTTTGTGTGAACATAGGTTTTCATTTCCCTGGGTAATGTCATGGACTGTATGTGCCCCTCCTAACTCCCCGTCTAAATCATGGGTTGAAGCTCCAATCCCCAGTGTGGGTGCATTTGGAGTTAGGGCTTTTATGGAGGTAATTAAGGTTAAATGAAGTCACAAGAACAGAGCACTAATCCAACTGAACCGGTGTCCTTATAAGAAAAGGAAGGGACACCAGACCACTCTTTCTTTGTGAAATCAGAGGAAAGGCCATGTAGGATAGATCGTGAAGCTGGCCATCTGCAAACCAGGATGACAGTTCTCACCAGAAACCAAGTTCGCCAGCACCTTGATCGTGAACTTCCTGCCTCCAGAACTGGGAGATAATATCTTTTGTTTAAGCCACCCAGTTTGTGGCATTTTGTTATGGCAGCCTGAGTAGACCAATACAGGTAAATATTCTATGTATGTGTACATTTAACTTTATAAGTTTTTCCCAAGTGGCTCTACTATTTTGCATTCCCTCCAGCAACATATGAGAGTTCCAGTTGCTCTGCAACCTGGCCAACATATGCTATTTTTTTAACTTTTTTTTATAGTTTATTTTGGTATCATTAATCTACAATTACATGTGCAATATTATGGTGATTAAACTACCCCCTTCATCAGTTCCCCCCCACCAACCCCATTACACTCACTGTTCATCAGCATAGTGAGATGCTACAGAGTCACTACTTGTCTTCTCTGAGTTGTACAGCCCTCCCCATGCCCCCCTAACACTACATCTGCTAATCGTAATGCTCCATTTTCCCCCTTATCCCTCCCTTCCCACCCATCCTCCCCAGTCCCTTTCCCTTTGGTAACTATTAGTCCGTTCTTGGGTTCTCTGAGTCTGCTGCTGTTTTGTTCCTTCAGTATTTTTTCTTTGTTCTTATACTCCACATATGAGTGAAATCATTTGATACTTGTCTTTTTCGGCTTGGCTTATTTCACTGAGCATAATACCCTCTAGCTCCATCCATGTTGTTGCAAATGGTAGGATTTGTTTTCTTCTTATGGCTGAATAATATTCCATTGTGTATATGTACCACCTCTTCTTTATCCATTCATCTACTGATGGACACTTAGGTTGCTTCCATTTCTTGGCTATTGTAAATAGTGCTGCGATAAACATAGGGGTGCATATGTCTTTTTCAAACTGCGCTGCTGCATTCTTAGGGTAAATTCCTAGGAGTGGAATTCCTGGGTCAAATGGTATTTCTATTTTGAGTATTTTGAGGAACCTCCATACTGCTTTCCACAATGGTTGAACTAATTTGCAGTCCCACCAGCAGTGTAGGAAGGTTCCCTTTTCTCCACATCCTCGCCAACATTTGTTGTTGTTTGTGTTTTGGATGTTGGCCATCCTCACTGGTGTGAGGTGATATCTCATTGTGGTTTTAATCTGCATTTCTCTGATGATTAGCGATGTGGAGCATCTTTTCATGTGCCTGTTGGCCATCTGAATTTCTTCTTTGGAGAAGTGTCTATTCATGTCCTCTGCCCATTTCTTAATTGGATTATTTACTTTATGTTTGTTGAGGTGCGTGAGTTCTTTATATATTTTGGATGTCAACTCCTTATCGGATACGTCATTTATGAATATATTCTCCCATACTGTAGGATGTGTTTTTGTTCTACTGATGGTGTCCTTTGCTGTACAGAAGCTTTTCAGCTTCATATAGTCCCACTTGTTCATTTTTGCTTTTGTTTCCCTTGCTCAGGGAGATATGTTCATAAAGAAGTCGCTCATGTTTATGTCCAAGAAATTTTTGCCTATGTTTTTTTCTAAGAGTTTTATGGTTTCATGACTTACATTCAGGTCTTTGATCCATTTTGAGTTTACTTTTGTGTATGGGGTTAGACAGTAGTTCAGTTTCATTCTCTTACATGTAGCTGTTCAGTTTTTCCAACACCAGCTGCTGAACAGGCTGTCATCTCCCCATTTATATCCAAGGTTCCTTTATCATATATTAATGGACTGTATATGTTTGGGTTAATGTTTGGATGTTCTATTCTGTTCCACTGGTCTGTGGGTCTCTTTTTGTGCCAATACCATATTGTCTTGATTACTGTGGCTTTGTAGTAGAGCTTGAAGTCAGGGAGCATAATTCCCCCTGTTTTATTCCTCCTTCTCAGGATTGCTTTGGCTATTTGGGGTCTTTTGTGGTTCCATATGAATTTTAGAATTATTTGTTCCAGTTCATTGAAGAAAGCTGTTGGTAGTTTGATAGGGATTGCGTTGAATCTATAGATTGCTTTAGGTAGTATAGCCATTTTGACAATATTTATTCTACCTAGCCAAGAGCATGGGATGAATTTCCATTTGTTAGTGTCCTCTTTAATTTCTCTTAGGAGTGTCTTGTAGTTTTCAGGGTATAGGTCTTTCACTTCCTTCATTGGGTTTATTCCTAGGTATTTTATTCCTTTTGATGCAATTGTGAACGGAATTGTTTTTCTGATTTCTCTTTCTGTTAGCTCATCATTAGTGTATAGGAAAGCAACAGATTTCTGTGTGTTAATTTTGTATCCTGCAACTTTGCTGAATTCAGATATTAGTTCTAGTAGTTTTGGAGTGGAGTCTTTAGGGTTTTTTATGTACAATATCATGTCATCTGCAAATAGTGACACTTTGACTTCTTCTTTACCAATCTGGATGCCTTGTATGTCTCTGTTTTGTCTGATTGCTGTGGCTAGAACCTCTAGTAGTATGTTGAATAACAGTGGAGAGAGTGGGCATCCCTGTCTTGTTCCCAATCTTAGATGAAGAGGTTTCAGCTTCTTGCTCTTAAGTATGATGTTAGCTGTGGGTTTGTCATATATAGCCTTTATGATGTTGAGGTACTTGCCCTCTATACCCATTTTTTTTGAGAGCTTTAATCAGAAATGGATGCTGAATTTTGTCAAATGCTTTTTCAGCATCTATGGAGATGATCATGTGGTTTTTGTTCTTTTTGTTGATGTGGTGGATGATGTTGATGGATTTTCGAATGTTGTACCATCCTTGCATCCCTGGGATGAATCCCACTTGATCATGGTGTATGATCCTCTTGATGTATTTTTGAATTCGGTTTGCTAATATTTTGTTGAGTATTTTTGCATCTACGTTCATCAGGGATATTGGTCTGTAATTTTCTTTTTTGGTGAGGTCTTTGCCAGGTTTTGGTATTAGAGTGATGCTGGCTTCATAGAATGTGTTTGGAAGTATTCCCTCCTCTTCTATTTTTTGGAAAACTTTAAGGAGAATGGGTGTTATTTCTTCTCTATATGTCTTGTAGAATTCAGAGGTGAAACCATCTGGTCCGGGGGTTTTGTTCTTGGGTAGTTTTTTGATTACCACTTCAATTTTGTTGCTGGTGATTGGTCTGTTTAGTTTTTCTGTTTTCCCTTTGGTCAGTCTTGGAAGGTTGTATTTTTCTAAGAAGTCATACATTTCTTCTAGGTTTTCCAGCTTGTTAGCATATAGATTCTCATAATATTCTCTTAATTCTCTTACAATTCTTTGTGTTTCTGTGGGGTCTGTCATTATTTTTCCTTTCTCATTTCTGATTCTGTTTATGTGTGTAGATTCTCTTTTTCTCTTAATAAGTCTGGCTAGGGGTTTATCTATTTTGTTTATTTTTTCAAAGAACCAGCTCTTGGTTTCACTGAATTTTTTCTATTGTTTTATTCTTCTCAATTTTATTTATTTCTTCTCTGATCTTCATTATGTCCCTCCTTCTGGTGACTTTGGGCCTCATTTGTTCTTCTTTTTCCAATTTCAGTAATTGTGTCTTTAGACTATTCATTTGGGAATGTTCTTCCTTCTTTAAATAGGCCTGGATTGCAATATACTTTCCTCTTAGAACTGCCTTTGCTGCGTCCCACAGAAGTTGTGGCTTTGTGTTGTTGCTGTCATTAGTCTCCATATATTCTTTGATTTCTGTTTTGATTTGGTCGTTAACCCATTGATTAATTAGGAGAATGTTGTTAAGGGTCCATGTATTTGTGAGCATTTTTGTTTTCTTTCTAAAATTTATTTCTAGTTTTATACCTTGGTGATCTGAGAAGTTGGTTGGTAGAATTTCAGTATTTTTTACTTTACTGAGGTTCTTTTTGTGGCCTAGTATGTGGTCTATTCTGGAAAATGTTCAATGTGCACTTGAGAAGAATGTGTATCCTGTTGCTTTTGGATGTAGAGTTCTGTAGATGTCTGTTAGGTCCATCTGTTCTAGTGTGTTGGTCAGTGCCTCTGTGTCTTTACTTACTTTCTGTCTGGTTGATCTGTCCATTGGAGTGAGTGGTGTGTTGAAGTCATCTAAAATGAATGCATTGCTGTCTATTTCCTCTTTTAATTCTGTTAATATTTGTTTCACATATGCTGGCCCTCCTGTATTGGGTGCATATATATTTATAATGGTTATATCCTTTTGTTGGATAGACCCCTTTATCATTATGTAATGTCCTTCTTTATCTCTTGCTATTTTCTTCGTTTTGAAGTCTATTTTGTCTGATACAAGTACTGCAACACCTGCTTTTTTCTCTTTGTTGTTTGCATGAAATATCTTTTTCCATCCCTTCACTTTTAGTCTGGGGATATCTTTGGGTTTGAGGTGTGTCTCTTGTAGGCAGCATATAGATGGGTCTTGCTTTTTTATCCATTCTGTTACTCTGTGTCTTTTTATTGGTTCATTCAGTGCATTTACATTAGGGTGATTATCGATAGATAGGTACTTATTGCCATTGCTGGCTTTAGATTCGTGGTTACCAAAGGTTCAAGGGTTGCTTCTTTACTTTCTAACAATCTAACTTAACTTTCTGGTTAAGTTATTGTAAACACTGTCTGATGTTTCTTTATTTCTCTCCCTTCTTATTCTTACTCCTCCATTCTTTATATACTAGGTGTTTTATTCTTTGTCTTTAGTTAGTATTTGGATGGTCTGCTTTCTTTGCTATGATTTTAATTTCTCTGGTGATATCTTTTTAGCCTTATGAATGCTTCCCTCTAGAGCAGTTACTTTAAGATGTCCTGTAGAGGTGGTTTATGGGAGGCAAATTCTCTCAGCTTTTGCTTGTCTGGAAATTGTTTAATCCCTCTGTCATATTTAAATGATAATTGTGCTGGATACAATATTCTTGGTTCGAGGCCCTTCTGTTTCATTATCTTAAATATATCATGCCATTCTCTTCTGGCCTGTAAGGTTTCTGTTGAGAAGTCTGATGATAGTCTGATGGGTTTTCCTTTGTAGGTGATCTTTTTTCTCTCTCTAGCTGCCTTTAATACTCTGTCCTTTTCTTTGATCTTTGCCATTTTAATTATTATGTGTCTTGGTGTTGTCTTCCTTGGGTCCCTTGTGTTGGGAGATCTGTGGGCTTTCATGGACTGCGAGACTATTTCCTTCCCCAGCATGGGGAAGTTTTCAGCAATTAGTTCTTCAAAGACACTTTCTATCCCTTTTTCTCTCTCTTCTTCCTCTGGTACTCCTATAATGTGAATATTGTTCCATTTGGACTGGTCACACAGTTCTCTTAATATTCTTTCATTCCTAGAGATCCTTTTATCTCTCTCTGCATCAGCTGCTCTGTATTCCTGTTCTCTGATTTCTATTCCATTAACAGTCTCTTGCATCTCGTCCAGTCTGCTGCTAAGCCCGTTGATGGTTTGTCTCATTTCTGCATTGTCTTTCCTGACTTCCCTCACTTCCTCCCTCAGCTCTTGCATATTTCTCTGTAGATCCATGAGCATGGTTATGACTTTTATTCTGAATTCTTTTTCAGGAAGATTGTGCATTTCCATCCCTTCAGGCTCCCTCTCTGGTGTTGTCTGGGTCTGGGTGAGCTTGGTCTGTACCATATTCCTCTGTCTGTTCATGGTGACAAAAGTGGTTGCTGGTAGGTGCCATGTATGTCCGCTGGGCTCTTTAAGTCTTTAAAAAAAAAAGAAGGAAGAGAAAGAAAAGAGAAAAAAAGAAAGAAAGAAAAGAAAAGAAAGGAAAAAAAAACCCCCACCTGGAATAGATTCTGTAAGGATGCTGTTGGTGGCGCTGTTGCTCCACTATTCTGCAGCTGTGCAGCTCCGCAGGGGCGTTTGTAGCTCTGGCTGGGGTGGGAACGAATGGGAGGCTGTTGTTCTCTATGTGAAGTTTCAGTGCGGCTACTTTTTCCCAGTCGCCAGCCAAGGGATCAGAAGTTCCTCAGGACTCCCAGCATGCTGGGCCGAGTGTGCTGGGACGATCCTGTTCCCTTGCTTCTTTAAGACCGCCAAAAAACGTGCGCGCTTTTCTTTTGTCCCGGGGAGCCTCCTGCAAGGACCCGGGCGCGCGTTCCTAGCTCAAAACCTGCACCTTCTGCCTCTCCAGTATCCGATACACTGCGTGATGTGTGTCAGCGCTCCTGGCGCAGATCACCGGGGCTGGTTATTTCGTGGGCCTGTACTTCCACACCCTCCCGGCTCTGAATCCTCTCCTCCCGCCAGTGCGCTGGGGTGGGGGATTGCTCTGGTATGTGGCTCCGTATCTTACCCGCCTCGCGGGGTGCCGAGTCCTCTCAGGTGCAGATGCAGACTGAGTGCTGTCCTGTATCTTCTGGTCTCTCTTTTAGGAATAGTTGTATTTGTTGTGTTTTCATAGATACATATGGTTTTGGGAGGTTTCTGCTACCCTGTTCACACCGCCATCTTCCCGCAACCTCAAAGCCCCAACATATGCTATTGTCATTAGTTTTATTTGTGCTTTTTATGGTGATTTTTTTTTTGTGGACTATGTTTTGTAGGTAGTAACAGCTAAAGAAGCAGTTTAAAGCTGAAAATGTTTTGAAAGTGTCCAACTGAATGTGCCCACCCATCCTTATGTTGTTCATGCACCATTTCTCTTTTCTTGTCTTTCTTCTGGCCTCATGCTAGTGCTAGGGCAATGTCCCCTAGGCAGAGCCAGTTAGTGATCTGGCGAATTACCAGTCCTCATGAGAGGTGAATTCATGTCTGAGCGAGCTCAAGGAGAGGTCATTGTGGGCAGGGCTGGCTTCATGGGCCCTGTGCTTCGTTCAAAGCTCTGTTGTCAGCATCTCAAAATTCTTAATAGTTTTTGAACAAGGGGCCCACATTTTAATTTTGCATTGGATCCTGCAAATTTTCTTACCAGTCCTGCGCATCGAGGGGTCATAGGCAGGGCAAGGCTACTCAGCAGGTTCACTTAACAAAGGGCTTTGTCATCTGTGACCACCGACCACACCTGTAAACTAACCCCAGGCCAGCCTGAGGGTTTTACCTGGCTCCTGGGGCTCCTGTTGCCTGTCTCTCGGCCTGACTTGGTTTAAGCATGATTCATTTGGAGGCTTCACAAGAGCATTGCTGGCTTAGCATTTCAAAATCCAAATGAGGATTTGCCTTAAGTAGGGCCTCTTCCTTGGAAAGCCAGTGGAACCTCCCTCTTCCAGCCTGACACCCCCAGACTGTACTTTGGCATTTATAGGGGAGAGAGAAATCGATGGCATCATCGTGTTTTCCTAACTGTCACTCCTCCAACCCAGTTGGCAAGAAGCTCATTCAAAGAAAGGTGGTTTATAGAGGAATGTTACCATACTCTTGCAGATCACTGAATGCCCAGGTCCAGTGGTATTGACCAGAGGCAGCGGGGGCAGGAGCAGGAGCAGGAGGGGGAATGAAGTGAGGAGGTCACAGCTTTGAGGCAACACACTGAGACGGTTGGCAGTCGGGTGCATGACCTCAGGCTACTGACCTAACCACTTTGGACTCAACTATTTTAACTCTAAAGTGGGATTAATAATACTTCCTCATAGGACTGTTTGATTGTGAGGAGTAAGCGAGAGGACTGGTTTAACATGTCTGAGGCTGGCATGCACCTGCCTGTGGTAAATGGATGAGTCGATGCCACTTCTGACCGCTGTATGCAAACTCTGATGTCACCTCCCTGCTGTTTGTCAACTTGGGAAAGAATATATTTTGTGCCTCTCTGAAAAACCACTTCACAGACCTGCTTGATCCTCTTTCCAGCTTCCAGGCGCATGGTCAGGATTATCAGGAAAAGGCAGATGAGGTGATCAGAAAATAAAATAGGAGTCAAGCACAGAGCACAAGACTGTCTAGCTTCAGTTCCATAGCATGCAAAGCTTCACTCAAGAAGCATTTACATCAGAGGACCATTCACTCACAGCTTTGTGAGATGACAAGGGTCATGCAGGCCTACCAAGCTGATGACATCGATGATGGTGTGTGAAGATGGCCTGAAGGGGTCTTTAAGATAGGTAAGATTAACGGAGTGATGGAGGGAGGTGCCTGCGGATGACTTGGGTTCCAAGCCCAGCTCTGCTACTGCCTGGCTGTTAGGAACTACCTTAAATAAATTACTCAGTCTTTCAGTGCCTCAGCGTCTCCATCTGTATATAAGGATTAAATAATACAAACTACCTCTTAGGATCATTGTGAGGACTGTAAACTGCTTGGCACAGAGCAGCACACAACACCTGCTAATTCTTTGAATTACTCACATGTTTGGGTAACCCCTGGAGTCCACAGTCTTAGGACTCCCTGGGTGGAGTTAGCATTCTAGGCTAGGGAATGGCCTCCAAGTAGGGGGTCTGTGAGTCCTGGAACTGAATGTGACCCTGGGACAAAGAGGGAGGCCACAGGTAGTTGCATAATGACAGGGTTTTCTTTCAGGGTGGAGAAGGCTGGTGTTTACAGGTAACTAGGTGGGGGGTGGTAATCTGTAAAGAAGTTAAAGGTTAAACAAAAGGGAATTCTTCCTGTGGAATGAATGGGACCTGGTGCTTGGAACCAGATGGGTCAGCCAGAAGGCAGTCCTCTGGGCTAGGGGAGAGAGGCTCATTATGCAAATTGGACTTGGCGTCTCTCTGTGACCATAGAAACCGAACTGGTTCTCTTTCAAAAGGGCTCTGAAGAAGGGTT
>JAVSCE010017693.1:0-33670 GCA_032199065.1 Smutsia gigantea | reverse complement strand
GCACAGAATCAGATCATGTGGACATAAAAATCAGTGATGCTCCTTTTACTACATAATACATACTGAATATTTTTCTTGGAAAATATTATTTATAGCATCATTTATTTCTTATATGCCACTAATGACAGGATAGAAAACAGCTCCCATTCACAATAACAAATAAATAATTAAAAATTTAAGAGATAACTTATATAAAGCCTATAAACTTGCTTTATGACACTGAAAAGATTCGAATAAATAGACATACATTTTGTAATGGAAAATTTAAATACTTTTGACAGAACTCTGAAAAATCTAAAATTTTGAATATGTATTTTGTTGTGGTGGTGGTTGTTTGTATACAGACAGTCCCCAACTTACAATAGTTTGACTTACATGATTTTTCAACTTTCCTGTGGTATGAGAGCAATAGGAATTCTGTAAAATCCATACTTCACATCTTGAATTTTGATCTTTTCCTGGGCTAGTAATATTGGTAAGACACTCTCGTCCTGCTGGGCAGTGGCAGTGAGCCACAGCTCCCGGTCAGCCAAGCAATCACGTGAGTAAACAACTGATAGACTTACACTGATGCTGTACCCAGATAACCATTCTGTTTTTCATGTTCAGTACAGTATTCAATAAATTACATGACATGTTCAGCTCTTTATTATAAAATAGGCTTTGTGTTAGATGATTTTGCCCAAATATAGGCTAGCATAATTTCTCTAGCCCATTTAAAATAGGGTAGGCTAAGCTGTGTTCAGTAGGTTAGGTGTATTAATTCATTTTTGACTTAATGATATTTTTCAACTTGGAATGGGTTTATGGGAATGTAACTCCACTGAAAGTTGAGGAAGATCTGTACTTTATTTAGATAAATAATAATTATAGAACAACAGAATTTCATCTGGAAGAAAGAGAAATTGGATAATGGTCAAAAAGCAATTGAAAAAAAATAGAATTCTTATCAAATTGGAACCAATATGATATTACTATAATATTGAAAATCACTTGGCCTTGATTCCTTGTTGGAAAACTGAAATTTTCTGCCCTGTACTTACACTGACTCCCTTGCTCTGGATACCAAAACTGACCCACATTCTCTCAATACCTTCTTGGAATCAACGCTTCTGAGAACAGAACATAATGGACTAAGGCTAGATTACAAAGAAAACTTCTTTCTTCAAGATCACACCTATCTGACCAAAGTCTCCCTAACTGGTACAAAGTGATTTACTAAAGCTTTTCTTTCCCCTATAAAACCTCTCTCAATGCTCAAGTTTGGGGAGACACTCTCTTTGATCGTTTTCTCTATTGCAACTGCTTGAGTAAGAACTCCTTCATTGCATTTGAGCCTCAGCATTTTCAAGAGTTAGACATAATAGAAGATTAATTCCAGGAATAAATGTATTTAAGAATAGGTTTTCAAGAATTACTATATAACAAAAATAAATTTAAAGCATGATTAGTAATGTGAGATTCAATAAACCATGGTAGGACTACAAGTCATCTTTAATAAAAATATAATTATGCATACCTCCCATATTACAATAAAT
Organism: Smutsia gigantea; assembly: GCA_032199065.1. NCBI lineage: Eukaryota > Metazoa > Chordata > Mammalia > Pholidota > Manidae > Smutsia > Smutsia gigantea. The sequence continues at coordinate 32,132 of JAVSCE010017693.1, read as the reverse complement.
AAATTTCTCATGGATTCAAGAATCTTTAAAAAAATATGTGCCTTTTTCATATTAAATCCTTGAGTTAGGAAAGAATTATGATACTAAAGACAAACTGCAAAGTTAATGACCAAAAATTTTTACTAGAGAAATTTTAAACACTTGAATCCCAGGGGTAAAAGATGAACAAAGTTTAAAACCTAATGAACTAGGAAAACATAATTGTTACTTGCATGAGAGACAAGTAGTTTGTTTTTATTAGTAAGCAGGTTTTACAAATCAATAAAAGACAATGGATAACAAGTGTTTGCAAGGATGTGAAGAAAAGGGAACACTTGAACACCATGAGTGGGGAAGTAAATTTGTGCAGCCACTATGAAAAACAGCATAGAGAAAAAAAGAAAAAAAGAAAAACAGCATAGAGGTTCCTGAAAAAATTAAAAATAGAACTACCACAGGATCCAGTAATTCCACCTCTGGGTATATATCCAAATGAAAAGAAAACAAGAAATTGAAAAAGATATATGTACTCTCATGTTTATTGCAGCATTATTCAATTATAACAGTAGCCAAGACATGGGAAACATAAGTGTCTGTCAATGGATGAATGGATAAATATATATGTATATGAACATAATGTATAATGGAATATTATTCAGCCATGAGAAAGAAGGAAATCCTGTCATATGGGACAACATGGGTGGACATTGAGAACATTGTTAAGGTAAATCTGACATAGAAAAACATTTACTTTTAAGTTATCTAATAACACTTTTTTCAAAATAATCATAGTGGCAATATATTAGATGATTGCTCCTTATGTATAAGAGAAATAAATGAAGCAATGATACAACAGAAGGGAGGGAGGAATCAGGAATATTTTGTTATTACAAGGTATTTGCATTGGCCATGAAGCAGTGCAGTGTATTTGAAACTGGATTTGGATTAGTTGTAAATGCATATTGCAAACTCTATAGCAAGCACTAAAAAAAAGTAATAAAAAGAAGTATAATTGATATGCTAAGGAAAGTGAAAAAAGAGAATCTTATAAACTGCTCAGTTAAAACCACAAAAGAGTGGGGAAAAAAATAAAAGACAAAAACAGGAACACAGAATAAGGGCAACAAAGATAAAACAGTAGCATATGTTAGATATTAACCTATATCAATAACCACTTTAAATGTAAATGGTCTAAGTGCACCAATTAAAAGATAGAGCTTATCAGAATGGATCCAAAAAAAGATGCAACTATATGTTGTCTATAAGAAACCCATATTAAGTATAAAAGACATATACAGATTAAAAATAAAGGCATGAAAATATAACAGGCTAAAAATTTTTATTTTATTTTATTTCACTTATTAATTTATTAATTTTTAATTAAGGTATTATTGATATACACCCTTATGAAAGTTTCACATGAAAAAACAATGTGGTTACTACATTTACCCATATTATCAACTTCCCACCCTACTCCAATGCAGTCACTGTCCTTCAGTGTAGTAAGATGCCACAGATTCACTGTTTGCCTTCTATGTGCTACACTGTTTTCCCGGTGACCCCCACACCATGTGTACTAAACATAAGACCCCTTAATCCCCTTCTCCCTCCCTCCCCACTGACCCTCCTACACCCCTCCCCTTTGGGAACCACTAGTTCCTTCTTGGAGTCTCCAAGTCTGCTGCTATTTGTTCCTTCAGTTTTGCTTCGTCGTTATACTCCACAAATGAGGGAAATCATTTGACACTTTTCTTTCTCTGCCTGGCTTATTTCACTGAGCATAATATCCACCAGCTCCATCAATGTTGTTGCAAATGGAGGAATTTGTTTCTTTCTTATGGCTGAATAGTATTCCATTGTGTATATGTACCACCTCTTCTTTATCCAATCATCTACTGATGGACACTTAGGTTGCTTCCATACAATAGTTGCTTTGCAGCTATTGTAAAAAGTGCTGCGATAAACATAGGGGTGCATATGTCTTTTTGAATCTGAGAAGTTGTATTCTTTGGGTAAATTCCAAGGAGTGGGATTCCCAGGTCAAATGGTATTTCTATTTTTAGTTTTTTGAGAAACCTCCATATTGCTTTCCACAATGGTTGAACTAGCTTACATTTCCACCAGCAGTATAGGAGGGTTCCTCTTTCTCTGCATCCTCACCAGCATTTGTTGTTCTTAGCCTTTTCGATGCTGGCCATCCTTACTGGTGTGAGGTGATATCTCATTGGGGTTTTAATTTACATTTCCCTTATGATTAGTGATGTGGAGCATCTTTTCATGTGTCTGTTGGCCATATGAATTTCTTCTTTGGAGAACTGTCTCTTCATATCCTCTGCCCATATGTTAATCGGGTTATTTGTTTTTTGGGCGTTGAGGTGTGTAAGTTCTTTATATATTTTGGATGTTAACCCCTTGTCGGATATGTCATTTACAAATATATTCTCCCATACTGTAGGATGCCTTTTTGTTCTGTTGATGGTGTCCTTTGCCATACAGAAACTTTTTAGTCTGATGTAGTCCCATGAGTTCATTTTTGTTTTTGTTTCCCTTGCTTGAGGAGATGCGTTCAGGAAGAAGTTGCTCATGCTTATACTCAGGAGATTTTTGCCTATGTTGTCTTCTAAGAGTTTTATGGTTTCATGACTTACATTCATGACTTGATCCATTTTGAGTTTACTTTTGTGTATGGGGTTAAACGATAATCCAGTTTAATTCTCTTATATGTAGCTGTCCAGTTTTGCCAACATCAGCTGTTGAAGAGGCTGTCATTTCCCCAATGCATGTCCATGGCTCCTTTATCATATATTAATTGACCATATATGGTTGGATTTATATCAGGGCTCTCTAGTCTGTTCCATTGGTCTATGGGTCTGTTCTTGTGCCAGTACCAAATTGTCTTGATTACTGTGGCTTTGTAGTAGAGCTTGAAGTTGGGGAGCATAATCCCCCCCTGCTTTATTTTTCCTTCTCAGGATTGCTTTGGCTATTCGGGGTCTTTTGTGGTTCCATATGAATTTTACAACTATTTGCTCTAGTTCATTGAAGAATGCTGTTGGTAGCTTTAGGCAGGATAGCCATTTTGACAATATTAATTCTTCCTATTCATGAGCATGGGATGTGTTTCCATTTATTGGTACCTTCTTTAATTTCTCTCATAAGTGTCTTGTAGTTTTCAGAGTATAGGTTTTTCACCTCCTTAGGTAGGCTTATTCCTAAGTATTTTACTCTTCTTGATGCAACTGCGAATGGAATCGTTTTCCGATTTCTCTCTCCGCCAGCTCATTGCCAGTGTATAGGAATGCCACAGACCTCTGCATATCAATTCTGCATACCACACCCTCGCTGAATTCAGATATTAGATCTAGTAGTTTTTGAGTGTATTCTTTAGGGATTTTTATGTACAACATCATGTCATCTGCAAACGGACATTCGAACCTCCTCCCTGCCAATCTGGATGCCCCCCAATTCCTTGTGTTTTCTGATTGCCGTGGCCAGGACTGCCAGCACCATGTTGAACAGAAGTGGAGAGAGTGGGCATCCCTGTCTTGCTCCTGATCCCAAAGGAAAAGCTTTCAGCTTCTCACTGCCAAGTATAACGCTGGCTATGGGCTTGTCATACATGGCCCCTATTATGCTGAAGCCCTTGCCCTCTATACCATTTTGTCGAGAGTTCTTATCATGAATGGATGTTGAATTTTGTCAAATGCCCCTTCAGCATCCCTGGAGATGATCATGTGTGGCTTCTGTCCTTCTTTTTGTTGATGTGGTGGATGATGTTGATGGATTTTCAAATGCTGTACCATCCTTGCATCCCTGGAACAAATCCCACTTGATCATGATGTGTGATCTTTTTGATGTATTTTTGAATTTGGTTTGGTAATATTTTGTTGAGTATTTTTGCATCTATGTTCATCAGGGATATTGGTTTGTAATTTTCTTTTTTTGTGGTGTCTTTGTCCGGTTTTGGTATTAGAGTGATGCTAGCCTCATAGAATGAGTTTGGAAGTATTCCCTCTTCTTCTACACCTTGGAAAACTTTAAGGAGAATGGGTATTAGGTCTTCACTAAATGTTTGATAAAATTCAGCGGTGAATTCATTTGGTCCAGGCATTTGCTCTGAGGTAGGTTTTTGAACACCAGTTCAATTTCGTTGCTGGTAATTGGTCTGTTCAGATTTTCTGTTTTTTTATGGGTCAGCCTTGGAAGGTTGTATTTTTCTAGAAAGTTGTCCATTTCTTCTAGGTTATCCATGTTGTTAGCATTTAATTTTTCATAGTATTCTCTAATAGTCCTTTGCACTTCTGTGGTGTCCACAGTGATTTTTCCTTTCTTATTTCTGATTCTGTTTATGTGTGTAGACTCTCTTTTTTTCTTGATCAGTTTGGCTAGGGGTTTATCTATTTTTTTGATTTTCTCGAAGAACCAGCTCTTGCTTTCATTGATTCTTTCTATTGTTTTATTATTCTTGATTTTATTTATTTCTGCTCTAATCTTTATTATGTTCCTCCTTCTACTGATTTTGGGTCTCATTTGTTCTTCTTTTTCTAGTTTCATTAATTGTGAGTTTAAACTGCTCATATGGTATTGTTCTTCTTTCCTGAGGTAGGCCTGTATTGCAATATACTTTCCTCTTAGCACGGCCTTTGCTGTGTCCCACAGAATTTGCGGTGTTGAATTGTTGTTGTCATTTGTCTCCATATATTGCTTCAGGCCTGTTTTTATTTGGTCATTGATCCATTGGTTATTTAGGAGCATGCTGTGAAGCCTCCATGTGTTTCTGGGATTTTTCATTTTCTTTGCATAATTTATTTCTAGTTTCATACTTTTGTGGTCTGAGAAACTGGTTGGTACAATTTCTATCTTTTTGAATTTTCCGAGGCTCATTTTTGGCCTAGTATATGATCTATTCTTGAAAATGTTCCATGTGCACTTGAGAAGAATGTGTATTCTGCTGCTTTTGGGTGTAGAGTTCTGTAGATGTTTGTTAGGTCCATCTGTTCTAATGTGTTGTTCAGTGCCTCTGTGTCCTTACTTATTTTCTGTCTGATTGATCTGTCCTTCAGAGTGAGTGGTGTGTTGAAGTCTCCTAGAATGAATTCATTGCATTCTATTGCCCCTTTTGATTCTGTTAGTATTTGTTTCACATATGTAGGTGCTCCTGTGTTGGGCACATAGATATTTATAATGGTTATATCTTCTTGTTGGATTGACCCTTTTATTATTATGTAATGTCCTTCTTTGTCTCTTGTGACTTTCTTTGTTTTGAAGTCTATCTTGTCTGATACAAGTACTGCAACCTGCTTTTTTCTACCCATTAGTTGCATTAAATGTCTTTTTTCCATCCCTTTACTTTTAGTCTGTGTATGTCTTTGGGTTTAAAGTTAGTCTCTTGTAGGCAGCATATAGATGGGTCTTGTTTTTTTATCCATTCAGTGACTCTATGTCTTTTGATTGGTGCATTCAGACCATTTACATTTAGGGTGATTATGGATAGGTATGTACTTATTGCCATTGCAGGTTTTAGATTAGTGGTTACCAAAGGTTCAAGGTTAACTTCCTTACTATCTAAGAGTCTAAATTAACTCACTTAATATGCTATTACAAACACAATCTAAAGGTTCTTTTTTTTCTCCTCCTATTTCTTCCTTCTCCATTCTTTATATATTAGGTATCATTTTCTGTGTTGTTTGTCTATCTCTTGATTGACTTTGGGGATAGTTAATTTAATTTTGCCTTTGCTTAGTAATTAGCTGTTCCACTTTCTTTACTGCGGCTTTATTACCTCTGGTGACAGCTATTGAACCGTAGGAACACTTCCATCTATAGCGGTCCCTCCAAAATACACTGTAGAGATGATTTCAGGGAGGTAAATTCTCTCAGCTTTTGCTTATCTGGGAATTGTTTAATACCTCCTTCAAATTTAAATGATAATCTTGCCGGATAAAGTAATCTTGATTAGAGGCCCTTCTGCTTCATTGCATTAAATAACATCATGCCACTCCCTTCTGGCCTGTAAGGTTTCTGCTGAGAAGTCTGATGATAGCCTGATGGGCTTTCCTTTGTATGTGATCTTATTTCTCTCTCTGGCTGCTTTTAATAGTCTGTCCTTATCCTTGATCTTTGCCATTTTAATTACCCGATGTCTTGGTGTTGTCTTCCTTGGGTCCCTTGTGTTGGGAGATCTGTGTGCATCTCCATGGCTTTAGAGACTATCTCCTTCCCCAGACTGAGGAAGTTTTCATCAATTACCTCCTCAAAGACACAATCTATCCCTTTTTCTCTCTTTTCTTCTTCTGGTACCCCAATAATGTGAATATTCTTCTGTTTGGATTGGTCACACAATTCTCTCAATATTCTTTCATTCTTAGAGATCCTTTTTTCTCTCTGTGCCTCAGCTTCTTTGTATTCCTCTTCTCTAGTTTCTATTTCATTTATCGTCTCCTCCATCATATCCAATCTGCTTTTAGTACCCTCCATTGTGCTGTTCAACGATTATATCTCTGACCGGAGTGCATTCCTGAGTTCTTGAATAACTTTCTGTACCTCCATGAGCATGTTAATTATTTTTATTTTGAAATCTCTTTCAGGGAGGGTCATGAGGTTGGTATCATTTAAATCTTTCTCAGGAGTTGTATTAATAATTTTACTCTGAACCAGGTTCCTTTGGCATTTCATATTTGCATATGACGCCCTCTAGTGCCCAGATGCTCTACTCTCTGGAGCTGCTCAGCCCCTGAAGCAATGTTGGGGGTTGCAGGAGAGTGGTATTGGTGCCTGGGGGGAGGAAGGAGCTGTTTCCTGCTTCCTGGCTGCTATGCCTGTCTCCACTGCCTGAACCAGTGGGCTGAGCACACAGGTATAAGCCTCTATACTTTGCATTTGTAGTTGCTGTAGACAGATCTTCCCTCTGGCTGGTCTAACGCCAAGGTAGGGTTTGCCAGTTTGCGAGCCAGGTTGGGCTGACCAGGAGAAACGTGCAGTAGTCTGCCTGTCACAAAAGGGGTTCTTGGAGCTGTGTAGGCATCCAGTGAGCTGGAGCACCTGAAGATCGCGAAAGCTCCCAACCTGCTGGGGAGAGTGCACCTGGACAATATTTCTACTTGTCCTTTCTCCTGATCAATAAGCTCTGTGCAATCCTTGCCCCTTTAGCAGCCCTCTTGCTAAGGGCTTCCTTGTTAGGAAGTCTCTCAGACTGCCCACCTTTCTTTTGTCCCAGAGCAGCCAGATATGGATCCCTGCTTTCCACAAGCAGCTGAAATCTCAGTCTCTCCAGGAATTCTGCCTGTCTTAGTTTTCCAACCCCCCAATTATGAGAGTATCATGCAAGCATAACACCACCATGAAATGTCGGTTTGTGCTCGATCTCCGGAGGTAGGTATTCAGCAGTCCCAGGTCTCCACTCTCTTCGTGCTTGGTTTCTCTTCCTCCCACCTGTGAGCTGGGGTGGGGGAAGGGCATGGGTCCAGGTGTATGCAGTTTGGTGCAGTCCTCTTTCCTGTTGCTCTTTCAGGAGTAGTTGTATCAGTTATATTTTCGTATTATATGCAGTTTTAGGAGGAAGCCTCTGTCTCACCTCTCATGCCGCTGTCTTTAATCCTCTAACATTTTTTTAAAAGGCAGAAATAGCTATATTAATTTCACACATAGCAGACTTCAGAGCAGTCTTTCATTTGATTAACTTAGTGATTAACAACACTTTTTTATAACTGCATTTCAATATTTCTAAGATGCACATTTTTTCATTCTTTAACAGCTCTGAAATTGCATATTGTAATGCATCCTAAAGTAAATGGCATGCCATAGTTTAAATGACTATGTATTATTTTCTTTTGCAGTATTAATATATTTTCTTTTGCAGTAGTAAACAAAATTTTGAGGCATCTGGCAGCCAGCACATTATAGATTGGATGAAAATCTGCAATAGGATATTCTTTTTCTGTTTGTTGCATGTTGGATGTTCATCTTTCTACTGAGTTGTAAGACCAGCTTATCAAGAGAGTGTGTCTCTTCATTGTTACATTTTCTGTTTGTGCCCTTTTTGTTCTTTTGAAATTGAACTTTAACATATTTCTTAGTAAAATTTGTTAGTTTATATCCTTTATGGTCTCTGTTTTTTTCATGCTATCTACAGTTGTGTTCTTTAAAATCCTTTATTTGTATTCTCAGTAACTGGTGGCTTACTTTTTACGTTTACATACTGAATCATGTACCATTTATATGTTGCAATGTGTGAGATAGCTAATCTTATTTGCTCAACATAGTTTACTGAATATTCCAAACTACAAACTACCTCCACTCTCTGAAATAATTTTAACATATACAAAATTCTTACATATATTTGCTTCTGTTTCTGTTCTTCTTTGAAGCCAGCACCAAACTTAAATTATGTTATTATAATAATATGCATTTCCCGAAAAAATTCCTGGTTATTCTCCAAGAATATATATTTCCTGATGGAGTTAAAAATTTGCCAAGTAAAACAGAATCAAACTCTCTATTAAAATTTTTTTATTCTGTTTTTGATTTGAAATTCCTGAGTTTTAAGAGTTGTCTGTAAGGGTAAATACAAGTATTTAAAAATTGAATTTTTCCTTGATACAAAAGAGTTAAAGACCTTTCCTCCCCTCTTTTCTTAGAGCACTTCCTCGAGTAAACTGTAATTATAAATCTCTTCCCTCTTCCATTCAGATGTAAATCCTTTTAACTAGTAAATAAGCCTCTTGTTTTACTCCCCAGGAACATCTTAATGACGTTGAAGTCACGTCTTTGAAATGTAAACATCAAGGAAGATAGCACCCCACCTCCCTGTGTCTGGTAACCTCCCAGGCTCTTGGCTACAAGTTGTAACTACTTGCTTGTCATAGAAACACAAGCAGTTTTACTTTTCATTTGGATAAAAGTGATGTGCATAAAGGCAATTAGCCATCCGAATTACCACTTGAATTTAGGATGAACTATGCGTAGCAAGTGGTGTTGTCAAGTGCTCTTTCTTGTTCTTTTACCCTTAGAACATAGAATGGATTGTATCTGACTGGCTGTATAAAGTGTGACATTTCCTTCTGTCTTTGCAAGCTCATTAGCAGATTGCCTGGGATACACTTTGCAGTCTGGTTTAATGCTTATTCAATAGCAAAAATTATTTATTCTTTTCTCCATTTGTGAAAACGATTTTCTGAGTTGGCAAGAGGCTTTATTTTTAATTATTTCCCCGACCTCGAATCCAGAAAACTGGTAGGGATATGTATGTGTGTGTGTGTGTGTGTGTGTGTGTATATGTGTATATATATATATATATATATATACACATATACACACACATACTGAAACATATATTTTCTATATATAGATTCTACATATTTTAACTAATTTTATTATAAAAATTTTAATATTTTTGTAATTACTTTGAATAGAAACTGATTTCTGTTGTGGGCGCAAAACTAAACTGATGCCGTAAAGTTCCTGGCCAGGAAATCAGCATATACTCAGTATATTTTCCTTAGTGACATGATAGTTAAAAGATCTTATATCGTTACCATAAAATGAGTAAAAACCTCTGAAGAGTGCGCACCTAACATGAAGCGGTGTCCTGTGCTGAGTGGTCTGGCGGCACCGGTCCTCTGCTGGAGCTTAAGCGCTTTGCCTTTGTTACCTGTTCCAGTTCTTTTGCAGTTTTGAAAAGCGCTATCCACGTTGGCGTCCCACCTCCAGACAGCTTCATGTCAGTGTCAGGGCCCGCAGATGGCGGGGGCGGCTGCGACCCCGAAGCGGGGCCTCTGGGGAGCCCCTGCCAGCACTCGTGACGTCTCCGGGGCTCCTGGGAAGCGGGGCGCCTCTGCGCATGAGCAGCCCTCCCCCCTGCAGAAGCCGTCAGTCGCCCGAGGCCTCGGGGGCGAGAACTCCGGGCCCAAGGTCCGCGCGGCGCCGCAGAGGGCGGGGCCTGCGCGGCTGGGAGCGCAGCCCGAGCCTGCGGGTGTGTCGGGGGCGTCTCTGCGGGCCCGAGGCGGGAGCGGGGGAGCCGGGTCGGAGCCCCTGAAGCCGCTGCCCGCTCTGAGCTCCGGCGGCCTGCCTCCCGCCCTCTCCTCGCCGCGTTTCCCAAGGCCTGCTCGGGAGAGGCGGCCGGGGGCGCCGGGCCCGCGGGCACGGCCTCCGGGGACGCCGGCCCATCGCTGCGCGACGGCCGCGGGCCTGGGCCAAGTCCCACGCCTCAGCCAACGGGCGGAGCGGGGTCGGGCGGGACAGCCCTGTCAGTAGGGACGGGTCGTTTCCCTCGGTAAACCGGTGCCACGTATAAAGCATGCCACGGACTCAATAAAGGTGAGCCGCTCTTATCTCCCCGGCGCAGGCCGTTCTTTTCATTACTGGCTAGTGCAGTCTTCTCGGTCACCATCACCACCTTCTCATCGGTAGCGACCAGCTCTACGTTAATAAATGCGAGCCTGAATGTCCAGGCTAATACGGTTCACCCTGGGCGAGCGGGCGGGGCTTAAATTCTCCCTTGCTCTCGCTTGTGCTTCACGCTGTTGCCCACGTCTGGATCCGGGCTGGGTTGTATTGAGCACAGTGGCTGATCGTCTCTGAGAGCCACCGGGGCCGCATCGCCATGCAGTGTTGTTTCCAAAAATTTGAGGGGCCTGCTCAGAACCCGTGTTAAAAAGGTTAAGGCCCTTCCTGCACCCTCTAACCCGACTCTATCATACTCAGAGGACTTTTAAATAGCATGAAACCATACATTGAGCCCTGAATTTTAAGTTTTATTGGAGAAGCTGGGAATCCTTTTCAGGCCACAGGCTGCTTTCTAGAGAGGGGTAAATGGGACAGGCTTTTTTTTTAAAGGTGTGAAAACTGCCATTTCATCCATGCTCCAAGTTATGAAAGTGGTATCATAATACCTCTGCTTGCCTGGTGTGTCTGGACTTAATAATTAGGCATTTTGTAAATGCCAGACCAGCTGGAAGTGGTTTCTGCTGCATATGACAAGAACCTCATCATTGTGACACCTTTTACTATGAAGTTCCTGTTTTGGGATTATGGTTCCATATTGTTACATTAGAAGTTGAATTTGTTTCACTGCCAGCAGATTAGATGGTATGTCAGAATTCATCAAGGCCTAATTCAATTTAACCCTAGTTCTAACCTAAGGTTGGAGGGGACAGTGAATTCCAGGGTACTGTCTGAATTTTCAGAGATGAATGAAGACTTAAAGAATCAGAATGGTGGTACATAAAAGGTCATTCAAAATTATCTTATTTTTCTTCATGTTAAAATAATAGCATTGAAACTAAGATAAGACACTAGGTTTGTTAATAGCAGAGCCTGCATAAAACCAAAATCTCCAGGTCCATTATACCAGAGTTAAGTCAAAACAAGTTTCTTGGAGAAGTGACTTTTTGAGAAACTGCAATTTAGGGAGAAGAAACATCTTATTTTTGAGAGCTTTGAAGACTTTTAACCTTGTGGAGTTTCTAATATTAATAGGAAAACTTGCTATGGCAAGCAACTTAAGCAGTTTTACCTATCAATATATTATTTCTCTTCAGCATCATTAGGGTTCCATACTTTGCATATATATTTTACACCTTGCTTAACTAATCTGCTATTACTGTATGTTTAAGTTTTTGATTCTTTCATGTTACTTAGTAAATGGACACACAGTTTTCAAAACAGCTCATAGGGAAGAAATGTCCAGGTTCTCAAAATTTCTTAGGTTCTGAAGATTAGGTCAGAGTCACCAAGATGCAGTAGACTTAGTCAACCAGTGGGTTCTTTTACCATGGTCCTCCCTGTTCGTTCTCATGGTTCAAAGGGACTTTTTCCCAGGGGGTTATCTTTGACTAAAACGTATGGAAATTTCTCACAGGTGATTCCTGATCTGAAAGATAAGGTCTCTTATGACTTCTGTCTTCCAGCTTTCCCTATTCTGGCTTCATAGTTTCTATCCTTTCCCAAGAGCAGCAGAAGATGAACAAATTCCAGGTGAGTCACTTATTTAGCCCTTACTTTGTTTCACCATGTGTGTGTGTATTTTCTATGAGTTTTATGAAAGAAAGCCCATATATTAACTTAGAAAAATAGAAACAGTTAAAACAGTTAAAAGTCACCTTCAGGGCAAATACTGTTTGAATAGCACAGCAGTTCCAAAGTGGGGTCTGCAGACCTCTGGGAACCCCAAGACATTTTCAAGGGGTCTGTGAGGTCAAAACAAACTGACATACAGATTGCCCTTTACTTGATATTTGCACTGATGGTATAAAAGCAATGGTGAATAGACTTCTGCCTGTATGGCATGAATCAAGACGACACCAGTGACACTGCATTCCTCTGCAATGTACTCACAGTAAAAAACTGCCACCTTTACTTAAGGGTATCCTTGATGAAACAGTACAAGTGATACCAGTTTATTAAATCTTGATCTTGAACACAGGCAGTGAGTTTGCTGATACTTCATTGAGGATTTTTGCATCTATAATCATAAGAGATATTGGTTCATAGTCAATATGCTGGTTAAATGTTTAATGATCAGGTTTTAGGGATTGGGAGAGAATCTTGGCTTCTACTGTTTACCAATTTCTATGGTATAAATACTCCCACTGTGGCTAATTTTAAGCCACAACATGTCAACCAATTCCTAGAAATTTAACAATTAGCAATCCCAATCTGGTGCAGCTGGTGCCACCCACCGTTGTAGTTTTTTTTTGGCAATGTTTTTCTTAGTTTGGGTATCAGGGTAATGTTGGCCTCATAAAATGAGCTGAGAATGGTTCTTTCCTCTCAGCTTTGTGGAAGAGACTGCATGTAATTGATATTGTTTCTGCTTTAAATGTTTGTTAGAATTCACTAGTGAAATCATGTGGGCATGAAGTTTTGTTAGAAGGTTTTAATTGAAGTGAAATTCACATAATGTAATATTGACCATTTTAAAGTTTACATTTGGGGGGCACTTAGTACATTCACAATGTATGGAACCACCACATCTAATTCCAAAACATTGCCACCATCCCAAAAGAAAACCCTATACCCATTAAGCAGGCACTCCCAATTCCCTGTCTTCCTACCAATTACCAGTTTGCTTTCTAGCTCTCTATTTGCCTATTCTGGATATTTCATATGAATGGAATATAATGTGTGAGCTTTCCAGTTTGGCTTTTTGATTAGCTTGTTTTCCGAGTTCATCCATCTTGTAGCACATACCAATATTTACTTCAAATTTATGCCTAAATAATATTCAATTTTGGATTTTGTGAATAGTGCTATGAACTTTGATGTACAAGAATTTGAGTTGCTGTTTTCAGTTCTTTTAGGTATATATCTAGAAGTGGAATTGCTAGGTTGGTAAGAAGTGGTGTGGCAATTCTATGTTTAATTTTTTGAGGAACTGCCAAACTTTTCCACAGCAGCTATACCATTTTACATTCCCACCAGCAATATATGAGAGTTTCAATTTCTCCACATCCTCACCATCACCTGTTATTTCTGGGGTTTGTTTGTTTGTTTTCACACCCATCATAGTGAATGTGAAATGGTATCATGTGAAGTGGTTTTGATATGCACTTCCCTAAAGACTAATGATGTTGAGCATCTTTTTATGTGCTTTTTAGACATTTGTATATATTTTCTGGAGAAATGTCTATTCAAGTTCTTAACAATTTCTATACAATTCTTAACACCTCCTTGAGTAAATTTATTCCACAGGATTTTATACTTTTTGATGCTACCTTAAATGGAATTGTCTTAATTTCTTTTTTGGGGTTTCAGTTGCTGGTATATAGAGACAACTGATATTTGTGGGTCTGTCTTACATCCTGCAACTTACTATTAGCTCTATTAGTTGTAGATTTCTTGGGATATTCTACATGTAGATTCATGTCATCTGCAAATGAAGATAGTTTTATTTTTCTTTTCCAATTTGGATGCCTTTATATCTTTTTCTTGTTTAACTGCTCTAGGTAGAACTTCCAGTATAGTGTTTAATAGAAGAGGCAAAAGCAGTCATCCTTGTCTTGTTCCCAGTCATAGTGAGAATGTTTTCGGTCTTTTACTATTAAGTATACTACTGGGGGAGGCAAAATGCTGATTATCATGTTGAGGAAGTTCCCTTTTTTCTTAGTTTACTGAGTGTTTTTTACCATGAAAGAGTGTTGAATTTTGTCAGATGCTGTTTCAGCATCTATTAAAATGATCATCTACTTCTTTCCCCCTTTGTTCTAATGTAATGTATTGATCTTTGTATGTTGAACCGCCCTTGAATTCCTGGGATAAATCATACATGATCACGTTGTATAATCTGTTTGTTATTTTTCTGTACTTGATTTGCTGGTAATTTATTAAGGATTTTCACCTCTATGTTTCATAAAAGATGTGGATCTTCAGTTTTCTTATCTTGATGTTTTTGTCAAGCTTTTAAATGAGGATAATGCTGGCCCCATGAGTTAGAAAGTATCCCCAACTCTGCTTTTTGTTGTGAGATGTTTGATTGGATCAGTCTTGGTACTTGTGTTCAGATTTTTTATTCTTCAGTTAGTTTAGTAGCTTGTGCATTTCCATTTTATCCAGGTTATCTATATGTTCATGTCCAATTATATAGAATTCTGTACATTTATTTCTCAAAGATCAGTAGCAATGTCCCTTTTTCATTTGTGGTTGTAATTATTTGTGTTGTCTTCTCAGTCATTCTAGTTAAAGGTTGATCAATTATCTGAGTCATTTCAAAGAAATAACTTTTGGTTTGTGGCTCTCTTTGTTTTTCTCTTCTCTATTGTGTTTATCTCCACCCTAAATTTTTATTATTTCCTCCATTTGAGAGCTTTGTGTTTATTCTTATTTTATTTTTATTTTAGTTTAGTTTACTAATGTACAATTACATGAGCAACATTATAGTTAGTAGACTCCCCCTATTATCAAGTCCACACCACATACCCCATTACAGTCACTGTCCATCAGTGTAGTAAGATGCTACAGAATCACTACTTTTCTTCTCTGTGATATACTGCCTTCCCTGTATGCCCTCCGCTACATTATGTGTGCTAATCGCAATACCTCTTTTTCCCCCTTATCCCTCCCTTCCCACCCATCTTCCCAGCCCCTTTCCTTTGGTAATTAGTCCATTCTTGGGTTCTGTGAGTCTGCTGCTGTTTTGTTCCTTCCGTTTGTTCTTTGTTCTTATACTCCACAGATGAGTGAAATCATTTGATACTTGTCTTTCTCCACCTGGATTATTTCATTAAGCATAATACACTCTAGCTCCATCTATGTTGTTGCAAATGGTAGGATTTGTTTTCTTCTTATGGCTGAATAATATTCTGTTGTGTATATGTACCACATCTTCTTTATCCATTCATCTACTGATGGACACTTAGGTTGCTTCCATTTTCTTGGCTATTGTAAATAGTGCTGTGATAAACATAGGGGTGCATCTGTCTTTTTCAAACTGGGCTGCTGCATTCTTAGGGTAAATTCCTAGTAGTGAATTCCTGGGTCAAATGGTATTTCTATTTTGAGTTTTTTGAGGAAACTCCATACTGCTTTCCACAGTGGTTGAACTAATTATATTCCCACCAGCAGTATAAGAGGGTTCCCCTTTCTCCACATCCTCACCAACATTTGTTGTATCTTTTTTGGATCTTGGCCATCCTTACTGGTGTGAAGTGGTATCTTATTGTGGTTTTAATTTGCATTTCTCTGATGATTAGTGATGTGGAGCATCTTTTCATGGGCCTGTTGGCCATCTGAATTTCTTCTTTGGAGAAGTATCTGTTCAGCTCCTCTGCCCATTTTTTAATTGGCTTATTAGCTTTTTGTTTATTCAGGTGCGTGAGCTCTTTATGTAATTTGGATGTCAACCCCTTATTGGATATGTCATTTATGAATATATTCTACCATACTGTAGGATGTCTTTTTGTTCTTTTGATGGTGTCCTTTGCTGTACAGAAGCTTTTCAGCTTGATGTAGTCCCACTTTTTCATTTTTGCTTTTGTTTCCCTTGCCCAGGGAGATATGTTCATGAAGAAGTTGCTCATATTTATGTCCAAGAGGTTTTTGCCTGTGTTTTTTTCTAAGAGTTTTATGGTTTCAGGACTTACATTCAGGTCTTTGATCCATTTCAAATTTACTTTTGTTTATGCGGTTAGACAATAATCCAGTTTCGTTCTCTTACATGTAGTTTTCCAGTTTTGCCAACACCAGCTGTTGAAGAGGCTTTCAGTTCCCCATTGTATATACATGGCTCCTTTATCACATATTAATTGACAATATGTGCTTGGGTTTATATCTGGCTCTATAGTCTGTTGCATTGGTCTATGGGTCTGGTCTGTTCTTGTGCCAGTACCAAATTGTCTTGATTACTGTGGCTTTGTAGTAGAGCTTGAAGTTGGGGAGTGTAATTCCCCCTGATTTATTCTTCCTTTTCAGGATTGATTTGGCTATTCGGGGTCTTCTGTGGTTCCATATGAATTTTAGAACTATTTGTTCCCATTCACTGAAGAATGCTGTTGGTATTTTGATAGGGATTGCATTGAATCTGTAGATTGCTTTCGACAGGATAGCCATTTTGACAATATTAATTCTTCATATCCATGAGCATGGGATGAGTTTCCATTTATTGGTATCTTCTTTAATTTCTCTCATGAGTGTCTTGTAGTTTTCAGAGTATAAGTCTTTCACTTCCTTGGTTAGGTTTATTCCTAGATATTTTATTCTTTTGGATGCAATTGTGAATGGAATTGTTTTCTTGATTTCTCTTTCTGCTAGTTCATCATTAATGTATAGGAATGCAACAGATTTCTCTGTATTAATTTTGTGTCCCTAAATTTGACTGAATTCAGATATTAGATCTAGTAGTTTTGGAGTGAATTCTTTAGGGTTTTTTGTGTAGAATATCATGTCATCTGCAAACAGGGACAGTTTGACTTCTTCCTTACCAATCTGGATCCTTTTATTTCTTTGTGTTGTCTGACTGCCCTGGCTAGGACATCTAGAACTATGTTGAATAAAAGTGGGGAGAGTGGGCATCCCTGTCTTATTCCTGATCTTCAAGGAAAAGCCTTCAGTTTCTCGCTATTAAGTATAATGTTGGCTGTGGGTTTGTCATATATGGCCTTTATTATGTTGAGGTACATGCCCTCTATACACATTTTGTTGAGAGTTTTTAGCATGAATGGATATTGAATTTTGTTGAATGCTTTTTCAGCATCTATGGAGATGATCATGTGGTTTTTGTTCTTCTTTTTGTTGATGTGGTGGATGATGTTGATGGATTTTCAAATGTTGTACCATCCTTGCATCCCTGGGATGAATCCCACTTGATCATGGTGTATGATCCTCTTGGTGTATTTTTGAATTCGGTTTGCCAATATTTTGTTGAGTACTTTTGTATTTGTGTTCATCAGGGATATTGGTCTGTAATTTTCTTTTTTTGTGGTGTTTTGCCTGGTTTTGGTGTTAGAGTGATGCTCGATTCATAGAATGAGTTTGGAAGTATTCCCTCTTCTATTTTTTCAAAAACTTTAAGGAGAATGGGTATTATGTCTTCTCTATATGTCTGATAAAATTCAGCAGTGAATCCATCTGGCCCTTGGATTTTGTTCTTGGGTAGTTTTTTTGATTACCAATTCAATTTCATTGCTGGTAATTGGTCTGTTTAGATTTTCTGTTTCTTGCTTGGTCAGGCTTGGAAGGTTGTATTTTTCTAGGAGGTTGACCATTTCTTCAAGGTTATCTACCTTGTTAGCGTATAGATTTTCATAGTATTCTCTAATAATTCTTTGTGTTTCTGTGGGTTCAATTGTACTTTTTCCTTCCTCATTTTTGTTAGCGGGTGTTGGGTGCAGATGTATTTATAATGGTTATATCCTCTTGTTGGACTGACCCCTTTATCGTTATGTAATGTCCTTCTTTATCTCTTGTTACTTTCTTTGTTTTGAAGTGTATTTTGTGTGGTACAAGTATTGTAACACCTGCTTTTTTCTCCATATTGTTTGCATGAACTCTTTTTCCATCCCTTCACTTTTAGTCTGTGTATGTCTTTGGGTTTGAGGTGAGTCTCTTGTAAGCAGCATATAGATGGGTCTCGCTTTTTTATCCATTCTATTACTCTGTGTCTTTTGATTAGTGCATTCAGTCCATTTACATTTAGGGTGATTATCGATAGATATGTACTTATTGCCATTGAAGGGTTTGGATTCGTGGTTACCAAAAGTTCAAGGGTAGCCTCTTTACTATCTAACAGTCTAACTTAACTCTCTTATTAAGCTATTATAAACACAGTCTGATGAATGTTTATTTTTCTCCCTTCTTATTCTTCCTCCTCCACTCAATATGTTAGGTGTTTCATTCTGTACTCTTTTGTGTTTCCTTTGACTGCTTTTGTGGATAGTTGATTTTATTTTTTGCCTTTAGTTAGTATTTGGTTGGTCTGCTTTCTTTGCTGTGATTTTATTTTCTCTGGTGACATCTATTTAGCCTTAGGGGCACTTCCATCTAGAGCAGTCCCTTTAAAATATCCTGTAGAGGTGGTTTGTGGGAGAAAAATTCCCTCAACTTTTGCTTGTCTGGAAATTATTTAATCCCTCCTTCAAATTTAAGTGATAATTGTGCTGGATACAGTATTCTTGGTTTAAGGCCCTTCTGTTTCATTGATTTAAATATATCATTCCATTCTCTTCTGGCCTGTAAGGTTTCTATTGAGAAGTCTGACGATAGCCTGATGGGTTTTCCTTTGTAGGTGATCTTTTTTGTCTCTCTGGCTGCCTTTAATACCCTGTCCTTGTCTTTGATCTTTGCCATTTTAATTATTATATTTCCTTCCCCAGCTTGGGGAAGTTTTCAGCAATTATTTCTTCAAAGACACTTTCTATCCCTTTTTCTCTCTTCTTTTTCTTCTGGTACCCCTGTAATGTGAATATTGTTCCGTTTGGGTTGGTCACATAGTCCTCTTAATATTATTTCATTCCTAGAGATCCTTGTATCTCTCTCTGCCTCAGCTTCTCTGTATTCCTGTTCTCTGATTTCTATTCCATTAATAGTCTCTTGCACCTCATCCAGTCTGCTTTTAAGACCTTCTATTGATTGTTTCATTTCTGTTATTTTCATCCTGACTTCATCCCTTAGCTCTTGCATATTTCTCTGCAGGTCCATCAGCATGCTTATGACTTTTATTTTGAATTCTTTTTCAGGAAGATTGGTTATATCTATCTCACCAGGTCCTCTCTCTGGGGTTGTCTGAGTGAGTTTTGACTGGACCATATTCTTCTGCCTTTTCATGGTGATAGAAGTTGTCACAGGTAGGTGGCATGTGTGTCAGCTGGGAGAACAAAATCCCTTCCTGCTTGCTGGTCACCTTGCCCTTCTCCACTGCTTGTGCCATCTACCTGCACACCGGGAGCAGTCTCTGGGATAATCTTCTGATCTGCTGTATATGGGGTGGCCCTTGGGATAGCATAGGGCCCTGCGGAGGGTTGCACACATGCCAGGTGTGTTCTCCTTCAAGAATAGCTCCCCTTCGTGCCTTCCAGACCTTGCTCCAGCTTCCTCTGTCTGTGCTGGGCAGCTTTGCACCAGTGGCAGCCTCTGGGTCAGATCCAGTTAGCTGTGTGCTGGGAGAAGACTCTGTGTCGTTGCTGTGGATGGGGCTGTTCTCTGGCTGCTCTGTAGCTGTGGCGAGTCAGCCTGTTTATTTGTAGTGCTGGCCGGGGGTAATGAATGGCAGGCTGCTTATCGCTGTGAGGGGCTTTGGGGCTGCGTTGCCCCCCAGGGGGTTAGGATGCCTGAAGTTCCTCAAGATTCCTGGCCTGCTGGGCTTAGTGTGCCAGGACGATTTTGTCCAGCTGTTAAGCTCTTGTCCCTTTAAGACTTTTAAAAAGTGCCTGCTTTTCTTTTGTCCCAGGGGAGCTGGTGGTGGGGACCCGCTAACAGTCTCCATCTTGGATGTTACTCTTCCATTTCTCTAATATCCAGTACACCATGCAATGTGTGTCTGTGCTCCTGGTGCAGATTACTAGGGCTGGTTATTTAGTAGTCCTGTGCTTCCACTCCCTCCCACCAGTGCATGGGGAGTGCTCGGGTCCCGCCGGGTCATGGCTTCGTATCTTACACTTCTCATGAGATGCTGAGTTCTCGCAGATGTAGATGTAGCCTGGCTGTTGTACTGTATCTTCTGGTCTCTCTTTTAGGAATTGTTGTATTTTTTGTATTTTCAAAAATATATATAGTTTTGGGAGGAGATTTCCACTGCCCTACTCACACCACCATCTTGAGCCCCTCTCTCTGATAGTAAGATCTTTAATGCCTTTCCAGCCCTAGAGGGACAGAACAAAGGCAAGCCTCTCCACTTGTCCATTAAGAAACCAGCAGATAGATCAAAACCCTAACAGTTCTTTTTAGGACAAGGTCTGTCTGTCCCACCCTGGCACCTCAAGCTGCAGCAGGAACTCAGACCTTGTTCTTATTGACCCACTGAACTGGGGAAAGGGAGATGGTAGATGGTTAAGCAGAATCACTAGAATGCTTTCTTCAGGTTAGCAGCCTCTTGTTTAAGTACCTCACTGGTTGCTGTAAGTTTTTCATTAGATTCTAGATTCTGAAAAAGTTGAATCTGTCAGTTTTAGCCACTTTGCCTCAGTGGAGGGACCAATTCTCGAAGCTCCCTACTTCAGCATTTCTGATGATATCACTCATGTTGGATTTGTCTGCTGAAGGTCATCTTGAAAGGTTTTTAACTATAAATTCAGTTTATATAATAGGTAAGAGACTACTGTTCAGCTTAGGTATTTATACCTGAGAAAGCTTTGGTAGTTTTTCTTTCAAGGAATTGAAAGTTGTCTAAGTTGTCAAATCATAGGTATAGAATTGTTCATAATATTCCTTTATTATGTTAATGTTTATAAAGTTTGTAGTAATTGTCCCCCTTTTCATTTCTGATATTGTTAACTTTTGTCTTCTGCTTTCTTGGTCATTCTGGATATACCTTAATCAATGGTCTTGATCTTTCAGAAAATCAATTTTGATTGTTATTGTTTTTGCTTAACTATTATTTCCAAATATTTGGAAAATTTCCACGTAACTTTGTTACTGGTTTCTAGTTGAAATTGGCTGTGGTCATAGAATTTATTTTGTAATTGTTTCACTTATTTTAAGGTTTGTCTTCTGGCCAGAAAATGGTGTCTCAGTGAGTATTCCATGAAAAGATGTGATCACTTTAACATATTTATAAGTATATTGGAAAGACAATGTGATTGTTTAGTATACAGAACAGTCTTTTCCGTTTTACTGCCTCTGTAAGCAATCCATTTTAACTTCCACAGCTTCCTATTATGGCTATACCAGAAATAAGTTCTTATTAGTCTCTTTTATCTGTTAGCTGTTATGCCTGGTTTGCCATGTGCTTTTCTTTCTTGGTTTCTTTGAACTATATTCTAGCAATTTGCAAAATAGGTGCATAGTTTGTATGCTTTAAAAATCCTCATATTTATGAAAACATCCCTTTTTTTCCCATTATCCTTCAGTGATATTTTGGCATGGCAGGAATTTTAGCTTCAAAATATTTTCCACTGGAACTTTCTGGGCTTCCCTTATTTGTTTGGATTCTTCATATGAGAAGTCACATGTCAGTTTTATTCTTTTTCTCTTAGGTATTCTCTTCATTGCTGAAATGATACTGCTACACTGTAAGAAAATAGTACTTATAACTATTTTATCAGAAGTGTTACCTTGAAATAATCCATGTTTTACAAAAGAATAAGAGATCTCTGTGTGTGTATGTGCATGTGTGTGTGCGTGTGTGTATACCAACAATTTTATGTTTCTCTTTTTGGCTGTATTGTACCCATATTCAGAGTCCCCATTTTATTTCCTCTGCTTTATGTAGTGAGCTACTCTCATCTTTTGCTTTCTGCTTGGATGATCTTTGTTAAACAAACAAGGAATCCTATAACCTTGATTTTGATTAATTTCCCACCCAAATCACTCTGCTGTCCTTATCAAATTCCAGCTCTTTCTATTCTGAGCATAGTTTTCATGAGCTTTCAGATGTTTTTCCAAAAGCTGGTTTCTTTGACATGATTTTATGAATTCTAGATCTTCCAAAAATTTCTCAAATTGTCTTGCTTACTGATTACAGCTTTCACTCTTTTGCTGTGTTTTTATCAAGTTATTCAACTTGGACTTTTTACACTTGAGTTTTGAACTAGAACTGTTTGTTATTTGTGACTCTCTCTTTATTTGGTTTCCTAAACACTTTCCCCCTGGCCCACTCTTATATTTGGAGAAGTTTTGTCAGGCTTCATGGTCTTGGGCTGTTCCCTCTTACTGTCATCTCAAATATTGCTGCTCCCACATTTTTTTTGACAGACTCCTCTAAAAGACTAGGTTTTTAAAATAGATATAAAAATGTTACTTGTGGAAATTTACTTATATGCATATCTGCTCAAATGGACAGTTCCACCCACAGTCACTTCAAGCACATTGTGAACAAAATTCAATGCATTTGACTCCTTCTGCCCAACTTATTTTCTTGTTTTCCCATTTTCTTTTATGGGTTTCCTAGTTGCCATAGAATGTTAGTTGGTAAAATACAAATGTTTCCATATACCATAACCTGCCCCTACTGAAAGACAGGAAACTTCCATTTATGTGTAAGTTAGGAGATCTTTGTCAAAAGAACAGAAGCAGCTTGTAGCTCTCTTTAGAGCAGGAAATCAGGAGGGGATTGATGGGAGAGGTGGTGATGTCATAGCTGTAAAGGAACATGAGATCAAGTAGGCATACTACCAGAAGCAGAGGTTCTCACCCTGATTGGCGAAATTGGAGAAAAGCTTTGAGACCTATGGAACTCAAGCACTGGCACTGGGCATAGAAAAGAAGGGACTTAGAATATGTGCAGGAACATAGGTGGCAACTTGGAGTAAGCAACAACTCAGAGGAAAAGAAGGAATCCCTTGTGTGGTTGATGGAGCTTTTGAGTGAAGAACTAGGGTAACTCTTTCACTAATCCCACCATAAGATCAACATCTATCTTCATTTTATCATGAACAAAGAGTTACTCATTATATAATAGTAATATAAGAAGAAAGCAGAAAGTGTGAATTAATACTTTTTCAATTGATCTAAATACTTCTCCTGCAGCAAACACAGAGTAGAGGGAAACACAACTGTCCAATATTAAGTAATTTCAGATAGGAAAGAACCTTAAAAACCAGAGATTAAGGCTCAGAACTGGAAAAATAAACATAGGTGATTAACTCAGGAAAGAAATAGAAGTCAGAAAATAATCTTAGATAAAATTATTAAATAACTACATATAAGGGAGAAGAAATATGAATGAAAATATATACATGATATGCAAGAGTGGTATGGAAAGAGACCCTAGTTGGGGGAAAACAAGAATGACAAGGATGAAGGAGAGAGAGTTAACGGAACTAGAAGAAAGATGAAGTAGAATCCTTAAATAACAAAAACTAAATAGTGGAAGAGGACTAATATTTAAAACTACAACCCAAGGAAATGTTCTATGAAGAAAACAAAAACTGAACCTACATATTGAAAAGGCTCTTGTATGTCAGATAGAATTGAGCCAGTATGATAAACACCAAGAGAGATTCTAATAAAACTGCTAGACTTACTTAAAAATAAAGAAAAAAAGAGTCCTCTGGTCTTGAAAAAAGTCTAAGTCACTTAGCAAAGAAAGAAATTAAAATTGACATAATTACTGTTAGCAACATATAAATATATAAAAAAAGAGTAGCAGTGTTTTCAAAAAAAGCATGAAGCAAGAATTTATATACAACTAAGCTATTCTTCAAGTGAAAATACTACATTTCAGATCCTATGGAATATAAATGAAGCAACGATAGAAAACTTCATATCCTTAAATAGTCCATAATCGGTATTATGACACTGGTTTTTAATTTCCAATTAATTACAAAGTTATGCTGCTTTCTCCCACAGCTGCCACTTTCATGTAAATGTTTAATGCTCACATATCTCTTAATTTTCTAACAGTCCATCTTTCTCATGTGCCATTTGCCTCTTTTATTTTAGAGTTTCCTTCTAAACCACTAATCTACTCATATCATTCTAGTACTGGTATCTGTCTCTTCAGTGGCTCCCCGTTGTCTATATTTGTATCTACAATGTGAAGGGGTGAATATCCCAAAGATGTAAAAGACTGCCCACATATGTGAGAAAGAATATCTATTCATATTTTTCTTTTATATCAATAGAAAAAATCTTCCGATTTTTATTAAACAGACTAATAGATGTAAATATATATTAATAAACAGACATCAGTTAATGGGTATACAAAGTATATTTTAATGGTCCAAAGACAAATTCAGAATTACTCCATGTTTTGTCACCTAACTTACTACCTAAATAATCTTGGTTCTACCCTATTCTCATATCCTACTGTCTAGTTTATAGTTTTCCAAAACTTGCCATTTTTCATGCATCCATGCTTCTGCCAATTGTTTTCTGTATGCCTAAAGTTTACATTAGTCAGTGTGACCATCTAATAAAATCTAACTTGATAACAGTTTGCATATACCTATCCCTATTTGTGACCATCTTCCATCATGTATGTTCTTCTATCAGAGCACCTGGTATGCATATTCAATGTAAGCATTTACACCTTTGTCCCTTCCAGAATGTAAGCTACTTGATTTTTAAGGGAGTAGTTGCTTTCATTCATCTTTGTATCTTGGCAGAGTTCCACAGCTTGAGTGATATATCAGTAAATATATATTGAACAAGTATTTTATCTATATATAAAGCAGGGTAGTGTATCTTAACAGAGTAAATTCTAGAGTTAGCAATGTAAGGGCTAGTTTACACTTCTTTTTATGGTACTCTGATCACTCAGGTTGAAGTGGAATGTGTTGTTGCAGGAACCAGTAACATTCAAGGATGTTACTGTGGAATTCACCTGGGAGGAGTGGAAGTTGCTGGACAATGCTCAGAGGACCCTGTACAGGGAAGTGATGCAGGAGAACTATGGTCACCTAATCTCAGTGGGTGAGAACAACTTCTCCATATGTAACTCCCAGTACCTTGTATTTCCTTTCTCAGTTGCTGGAACATGTAAGGCCCCTGTAGGGTTGAATGATACCAGCTTTGTTTCAGGGGTCAAAGTTCATGAATCCATTTGGGTGACAAAAAAGTATGTGTCCCCACCCTTCCCACTGCAAGAATCTAAATGTGCTGAGCCTAAGCAGGACTTTGTTTTGCCCCTAAAACTGCACTTACCCTTCAGAGTCCCTAAATTTCAAGCAATTTCTATCATTTTCTTTTCCATTAATAGGTTATTGTGTGAATAAGCCAAATGCAGTCTTCAAGTTGAAGCAAGGAAAAGAGCCATGGATATTAGAGGTAGAATTTCCATGTCGGAACTGCCCTGGTAAGTGAGAAATTATAGCCCATGGTATTACTGCGGTGGTTGGTGATATTTTTCCAGATTTAAAAAAAATGCCCTATGCTTATGGAAATGACTGAGGACAATCTGCATATGTGGGCAACATAAATCACATTTCCAATCTTTATTCTCTCCACCTAAATTGCCTCCTTTGTTTGCCCCTTTTCAAACAGATTTACTTTTCTTTCCTATATAAAAATAATCTAATCCCTATCAAACCTTGTCTTAGACTTAATTTATCTTTTTTCTAGTTTTCATTTACTCCCTGCCATTCAAGTATGCAACTATAATCTTAAAGTGCTTATAAAACAGCATAAATTTCTCTTCAAATGCCACTTCCCTCCTTTTATTAACAACAAAATGCCTTGGTTTTTCAACACCAGTTTCAACTTTCTATTCTCTCTTTAATTCTGAAACCAGATTACAAATCATTATGCCTTTGATCAGTTATATTATTTCAGAGTTGATACTTCTAGATGGTGCTTGTCTCTCACAGGATTATCCTTCCTAAAATCTGCACCTTATTTAGAGCTCTATAACATGTAACACAAAGATTAAAAAACAAAACAAACTAAACAAACAAACTCATTAAAATAATCTCACTTTGTTTCTTTAAATGCTTTTAATGTATTTTCTGGCATGTGCACTCACATTGCCTACACCAGGAACAGTGCCTGGTATATATTAGTTCACAAGGTACTCGTTGAAAAATTGAATTTCAACAATAAGACAAGCACTGTGTCTTCTGCTCTATTCCCTTTATAGTAACTACTGCAAGGGCTCATCCTTTCTTAAAACTAAAGCATTGGTTTTTAGGCTGAGAACTCCTAAAATGAAGATCTCTGGGATCTTTGGTTCTGTATTTTGCCATCTTATAGGATAGGTCCACTGATCTAACTCCCTTCCTTCTTAGGGTCAAAAGCTAATTCTTATTTAAATCATTACAGTATTTGTGTAATGCCACAAACTTACATTACTGCAAGCTTATCATGGTATACTTACACTGACTCACTATTACAAAAGACATTAATTTTCTGTCAAGAACTAGTCTGGCCCTTTCTCTCTTACTGCATCTTATTTCTCCATGTGGCCTCTAGACACATACTAATCTCGATTCATCTGCCTTCTTATTTCATGTGCACCCAAGTTAACTGTGCAAGAGTCCCTTACCAAATAACTCTTCTTCTGTTTTCCCCTAAAATGCCATAAATTCCAACCCAAAGCCTTTGCTTATCACCATTCACTTTCAAGCATTTAAAGACGAATAAATACAGAGGTCAGTAAAGGTTCTAGAATGACAGTGAGTAATTAATCTTTAAAGACCATGTAGTAAATTGAAGCAGAGATGTAGGGCTAAGATATGAAAGCAGAATAAAACTAGCACTGTGAGATGGGTAACATGCTTCAGAGATGCAGCATTTGGTGGTCAGGATCGAAAATCTCTGGGAATTCATCCTGCATGTAATGGCTTGCATTCTACTTTTTTTAAAAGTCTTTTAAGATGTATACATTCCTTGGTCTTCTGTCCCAGTGACAATTAAGCCAGCTAGATGGGGAGTGGAAGACCAAGGTCAGGACTATTACACACCTGAGGAAACTGACATCCTAAGAAAGTCATTTAGACATCTAGTTTATTATGTGCTGGTAAAGAGGAAATAAGGGGAAGATTATAGTCTGCTAACCACTAGGAATCCTAACACAGTAAATCAGGTTTGAGCTGATGAAAACCTCTACTTCATCTACTTCAATTTCCCTCTGATATTTCCAGTGTATACAGTTATCTGCTAATTTCTCTTACCATCTGACTTACTGTACACTGTCTTTAGTGGGCTCACAGCATTCTCTGGGTCCCATGCTCCTGTTCAGCAGTGCTTTGAACATCTTTTGTTCTCTGTTCCTCATTCTTCAGGGTTTTTGCCTCAATTTTCTCCTCCCAAGTTTTTAAGATCATATTTATACACTGTCAGGGGTATTTTTGTTTATAACCAGGTTCCTTCCTTTGTCTCCTGTAGAAGTTGTTAGTGTTGTTGTTTTTCCTAAACCAACTGGATGGAGGAAATCTGCATTTGAGAGTTCTTTATTTGGGGAGATTGGCCTGAAGCCTAAGAATGAACCCCATGACCATAATGCTGTAAGACTTTCACAGAATTAAGTTTTGGATTCCTTTGTAGAAGACCTATGGAAAATTCATGACCTAGGAGCAAGACACCAGGAGAGCAAAGCTGAAAATTCAAAGTAAGTCCAAGAATTCAATTGTAAGATTAGAAAGCATTTTAAGACAGTCTTGATAGGGATACTGGAAGTGGGAGAGCACCAGTTCATACTAAATGTGAGCAAACTAACACTAAAACAAATCCCAACGAATAGAGTCAGAACAGAAAGGCCCTTTTCATAATATAGACCTTATTCAGGATCAGGAGATTCAAACTTGGAAGCAGTCTTTTGATTCTTCTGAATTGCACAATAAGGGAGCCCATATTATACAAAATAGAGTTCAGGCAGCTGAGAGACCTGGTAAATATAATGCAAGTGAAGGTTCCTTCTACCACAATGTATGTCAGAGAATATATGCACTGAAGGAACCCTATGAATTGAATTGAATGAATATGGGGAAATCTCTACAAATTGGATTTCAGTTATTTGGAAAATACAGCAGACAAAAAAAAAGTGCCTTTATAGATTAATGAGTTTGGAAATTTCCCTCTAGGAATGGAGAACCCACAAAACATCAGAAAACTCATTCCACAGAGAAAACTTATAAATGTAAGGAATATAAAAAGTCCTTCTGCCAGAAGTCTGCCCTCACAGTACATCAGAATACTCATTTAAAGGACAAACCCAGTGAATGTGGGAAATCAGTTTCTAGGAATGGAGACCTTACAATACAACCAAAGCCTCAAGCCAGAGAGAAATCCTATGAATGTAAAGAATGTAAGAAAACTTTCTACCACCTGTCATCTCTCAGCAGACATTTAAGAACTCATGCAGGGAAGAAACCCTATGAATGTAATCAGTGTGAGAAATCCTTCTACCAGAAGCCACACCTTGTAGAACATCAGAAAACACACACAGGAGAGAAACCTTATGAATGTACTGAGTGTGGGAAGTTCTTCTACGTCAAAGCCTACCTCATGGTACATCAGAAAACACACACAGGAGAGAAACCCTATGAATGTAAGGAATGTGGGAAATCCTTTTCCCAGAAATCACACCTCACAGTACATCAGAGAACACATACTGGAGAGAAACCCTATAAATGTAAGGAATGTGGGAAATTATTCTCTAGAAATTCACACCTCAAAACTCATCAGAGAACCCACACAGGAGAGAAACCCTATGAATGTAAGGAATGTGGGAAATGCTTCTACCAGAAGTCAGCCCTCACAGTACATCAGCGAACTCACACAGGGGAGAAACCCTTTGAATGTGATAAATGTGGGAAAAACTTTTACTATAAATCAGACCTCACTAAACATCAGAGAAAGCATACAGGGGAGAAGCCCTATGAATGTCATGAATGTGGTAAATCTTTCTCTGTTAATTCAGTCCTCAGATTACATCAAAGGACTCACACAGGAGAGAAACCCTATGAATGTAAGGAATGTGGGAAATCCTTCTCTCAGAAGTCGCATTTTATCATACATCAGAGAAAACACACAGGGGAGAAACCCTATGAATGTCAGGAGTGTAGGAAAACTTTTATCCAGAAATCAAAACTCACTGCACATCAGAAGACACACACAGAGGGAAAAAGTTTATAAGTAGTATGAATGGGAAATTCTTGTCTTAATTCACCCTTCAGAATATTCAGATAATTCACACAAGACCTTATGAATATTGTCAATATGGGAAAATTTGAGCCACAATCTTTCTTCACACAGGGGATATACACAGAAATTGTGTAAATGTATTAGGAAAATTTTTTTTACCATATGTCAGACTACTGCATATCAGACACCAGAGGTGGCAGAACCCCAAGAAATTGTAAAACATGAGGGAAACCTTTCAGAAGTCATACCATATTGTACAATGTTGCAGTCACATAGGAAAGAAATCCTATAAATAAAATGAATGTCAGGAAATTTTCTGTCAGGAGCAGCCGTCACTAGCTATCCAAAAGCTCACATTAAGGAGAACCTCCTCTATCAGTATCTTGGGCATCCAGAAATGTTTCTTCATCAGTTGGACACACCTGAGAGCAAAGAGGATAGCTGCAAAGGTTGTGACAGATACATAAGGCTTTTTCAAGAAGTGATGTTTTAATGAATGTCAGATCATTAAAACTGGGAGAGAACCTTTATAGGTATATTAGATATGTGAAAGTTTTCTAACAAAAGTTCAGAAAGAACCTGTACTGAGGGAAAGTTATACTGGAAGTCATGTTACAGAGATCTGATTGCAAGTTGTTTTTTTTAAAGAAACCTGCAAATGTCTAGATATATGAAGCACAAGTGAATAACCAGGTGACATCATTAAAGACATGAAGAATCTGTTAGTGTGCAGGACTGTGTGTGTGAGTGTGCTGTAAAACACAGACTATAATGTTTATGTGCATGTGGAACGCATACATAATTGTACATAGGAAAAGATGTAACTTTAGTTCAATACCTTTCATGTATGTGGACATATTTTCACGTTGTCTCAGCACTGACTCCTGTTAATATAATGTTTATTTTAGTGTAATATTCTTTTAAAATTATAGTGCATCTTTTTCTGTTTCCTGGCATTTTAAAATAGATATAAACATTGTTACTGAATTAATCCTTCAGAAAGAACTAAAGATGGTTTTGTAAAATTTTCAACCATCTCATGGTCAGCCAAATTTTACATTAGGGACATTTACATGACATTTATAGGAAATGCCTGAGTTTATTTTTAAAAACACTATACAACAAAAACAGATGCTACATGAAGAAATACTATTCACCCTACTGTGGATATTTTCACAGGATGCAGAGCCATCTGCATCTGTATTTCATATGAGTCCTAAATGTTCTTCACTACTTGTACAGTGGTCAAGAGTGTAGAACCCTACTGCCTAGGCTCAAATTCCAGCTTGGGGCCTACCACTTAACCTCTCTGTGCCTCAGTTTCCTTCTCTATAAAAGAATTAATAGTGTGTTAGGATTGCTATGAGGTATCAATGAGTTAATATTTTTAAAGCACTTAGAATAGTATCTGTGATACAAGAAAAAGCTATATGTTAGATATCATTATAACTAGCATTTCTTGAATTATGCTTTTAAAAAAAAAGGTTGGCCACCAACATCCATCCCCACATATTGCTGTAGCGCCTTGTTCAGTTTGGCTATGTATTTTCCCACAGGCATTCAGATCTTGCCCACTGCCCAGTTTAGTAGCCTGCAAAGCAAAGATTGGTTTTACATTTCTAAATGGTTGGAAAAAATATTTTGTGACATGTGAAAATTAAACTGATATTTCACTGTCCATAAATAAAGGCTTATTAGAACACTAATATGATCAATTCTGTTTTGCCTGTGGCTGGCCTTCACACTACAAGAGCAGAGTTGAATAGTTTTGACAGAGACCATACAGCCCACAAAGCCTAAGATAGTTACTCTCTGGCACTTTACAAAGTTGGGCTTTTCTGTTACAGCTGAAAACATAATGTAGAGGTGTACTTTTATGTATGTTATGTTTCAGAAATGATGCATACAGAAATTTGAGGTGGGTGGTTTTTGTGCAGCATACTTATTTGGTGTATTTATGTTAAAAACTAAGCATTAGTATTTTCTTTTTAAGAAGTGTGTTTTAGTTACTGAATTGTCATAAAATCAAAATAAATTTTCTGATGGAATGTAGCAGTAAATGTGTGAAATAAATGTCTAAGTTGTTAACTGATCCCTACCCACAGTATTCCTTTATTTTCTTCCAAGTCAATGGCCAGTTTCTCCTGTATCATTTTATAATTTTCTCACTATCCCATAATAAAACATCATCTTTATGTCATGTGAACTACCATGATCCAATAACACAAATGTGGTTGTACATTCAACAGTTTTTTAGCTCTTACTGTGTACCATGCACTATCTATGCCCTCATGGAGGATTTATTCTAATTAGGTAGGGTGGGGGTAAAAAGTAAGATACTTGTTATGATAGATTGTAATAAGTTTTAGGAAAAAAATCCTAAGAAAGAAAGCTACAAAACTGATGGGATTGAGGGGCGTTCCTATAGTTTGGTTGAGGAAGCCCTCACTGACCTTACACTTGAGAAAAAACTTAAAGGATATAAGGGGATAAGCCCTATCGAATTAAAAAAAGCCATATCCTGAGTAAAAACACTAAAGACAGAAGAAAAAACATTTAGTATATACATATACAATTGAACAAGTATATATCCTAAAATTTTTCTAGAAAGAAGACCCTCACTACCTGTAATGCATTTATATTCTATTCCAGCCTTGTATGTAAAAACAGTTTGCCCAAATCCAAAGAATTTCACAACCTGCTAATAGGTGTTATCCCAGACTTCTAAAAATAATTAAACAATGTGGCAGAGGTCTAAAATTTTATAAGGTTTATCTTTCCTCCTTTGACATGCATGTGTCTAAATAAGGTGTCCAAAGCATTTCCTACTTCCTGCTCACCAGCTCTGATTAGCATGATGACATAAAGATGACAGATTAACTTGCTGTTCTAGGGGATATGAAGAGGGTGAAGGTCACAAAAGATTGTACTGTGACACAGAGAAGGTGTGTAATATGGTCAGAGTTGGCTCTCCAGTCTTTCATAAT
>JAVSCE010017691.1:0-25214 GCA_032199065.1 Smutsia gigantea | reverse complement strand
TCCTCAATCTCTAGAAGTTTCACTTTGCCCAACTCTAAAATGGAGATAACAATGATATCTACTGCATAGGCTCTTTGTCAAGATTGACTGAGGAAATATATAAAAAAAAGATTTAACATAGTGCCTCCTTACCTATTAGCAGTAAGCTTATTACTCCTCTTCAGTTAGTTTTTGTTTTTGTTGGGCTTTTCTTGTAAATCATTTGCCACAGTTTAGAAACTTCACTGGTTTAACTCTTTTTTTAAAGTTTTACTAATATATAATGTACATGTAATAAAATGTACCCACTAAGAATGGTTGCTCCACAACCTTACCAATGCATAGTATTTTCAGTCTTCCTCATTTTAGCCATTCCTCACTTAGCAGTTGTGTCTCATTGTGGTTTTAATTTGCATTTCCTTATTGATCAGTGATGTTGGGCTTGTTTGCCATGGTGCGTCTTCTTCTGTTAAGTGACTGCTCAAATCTGCCTATTTATAATTGATTATTTGTCTTTTTATTATTGAGTAGTAAGAGTTCTTTTTATATTCTGGCTCCTCATCAGATATATGTATCATAAATATTTTCTCCCAGTTTGTGTCTTGTCTTTTCATTTTCTTAATGGTATTTTTTTAAAGAACATCAAGTTGTATTTTTGATGAAGTCCAGTTTAATAAATTTTTCTCCTTACAGTTTGGTTTGTGTCCTATCTAAGAAATGTTTGCTTGCTCTAAGGTTGCAAAGACTTACTCTTGTGCTTTATCCTAGTTTTATAGGTTTAACTCTGATACTTATGATCCATTTTGAGTTAATTTTTGTGTGGTGTGAGGTTAAGGGTTGACATTCACTTTTTGCCTACAGATACCTAGTCGTTTCAGCAATATTTGTTGAAAGCTTATCCTTTCGCCATCAGATTACCATGGCAACTTTGTGAAAAATCTATTTACTATCTATGTTTGGGCATATGCCCATAGAATCCTTTCACAGGCTAGGGCTGGGCAGGGAGAACCACCTTCCAGAGCAGGAGTCCTTTAGAAATGTGTCGCTACAGGCTAAGGCAGACGTAGAAGCTGCCTCTCCAATGTGCTGGGCTGGACTCTCCATTGGCAGCCTGGCTCCACAGGAAACCTGCCTCTCTGGGCACAGTTTCACTGCCTGGTAATTCGTTCACCCTGCTGGCAGAAGCATCCAATCTCACTCTAAGTGGCAGGAATTGTAAACAACTGTCCTGCTCAAGGAATGGTACCAGCCATCACAGACATCAGAGGGAGAAAGAAAAGACAAAGCTAACTGAGTTAATAGAGCCGCTCCCCGGGAGCACATGTTCTTCTCAGAACCCTGTATGCCACTTTGCAGACTGGCTCTTACCTGCCAGTTCATTAGGCTGGAAAGAGCCTGTTCAGCATGCCATACCAGCACCTTTCTACCTACATGGGACAACGTAACACTTCCTTCTTCCACCTTTCTCCTCTGCTTCTGCTACAAGAGTATTACTTATTTTTCCAAAGGTCAGGCCTCAGCAAGTAGAGGGAGGGATGTCATCTCCATTGCCAGTGTATAACCCCCAATATTTTTACACCTACCACAAAAGAGAGGCCGATCATGATTTACTCTTTGAAGCGCATGGCTACTTAGAGGAGGCTGAACAAAACGGGAGCTCTCGGGATAAGAAGGGGAAAGAACCGCTGAGTAGTCGACAGCATCAACTGCACCTATTTAGATATTAATGTGTTTTAAAGTCTTTGTTAACAACAGACACCATGAATTTCATAATCTGCTTGTTCTCAAATATGGCTATGCAGAGCCATCATCTGGGAAGCTTTAGAAAATGCAGATCCCTGGGGCCCTCCTCCAGAGATTCTGGTTTAACTGGTTTGGGGCACACCCTGGGCACTGGGATGTTTAGAAGCTCTGCAGGTGATTCTGAAAACAGGAAAATTTGAGAACCATCATCTTAGTCCATCGCTATTTTACACATTCCACACAGAAAAGAGAAAGATTTTGCAATTAAAAACTAATGCTAGTAACTCAAGACTGTTAATAGCTGGTGTTTTTTATCTGCTGTATTTGGTATGACCTGCCATGTGTACAAACAGGGTTATAACTCAATTTTAGTATTCAGAACAACCATTTGAGCCCTCCCTACCCACCCCTGCCCTCACCAACCTAACCAGAACTACTTCATAGGAAATCCTACATCCCTCTCTAGATCTCCTCCTTATCTTGAATTTGAGATTGTCCAAGAAAACCCCTGCAGCTTACTCAGTCGAAAGGGCCATTCCTGATTCTAAACATCCGTGGAGAAAGAAATGTGGAATTTGTTCACTCCTCCAGCAGGCCCTCCAGCCCTTCCTGCCATTACTTTGTTACTGCCACGTGATGCCCCTTACGTAAGACAGGTGTTCACCCACTGTCTGCTTGTCTGCTGTTCATGCCTTTGCTCGACCAGCAAGCAATGGCTTCTCAGCTATTATAAAAATAATAATGTTATACTTCACCAAGCACCTACTGTGTCTATTTATTCACTCCTCCAAATCTCTGAGAAAAAACATGAAAGGTTTTTGTTATTTTGTTTTGTTAGCTGGTTAGATGGAACTTGAGCCAGAAAATCTTCCTTTTAAAAGTAGCTACTGGCTTCTTTGCCTGCCTGGAACTTAAGTGTCTACTCTCAACACTCTGGAGGGTAAAATGGCATTTATGGCCTGAAAAAAGAGTTTACTACTCATCCCAGTGACCCTTATATAGAAGTGGTCAATAAACAATTTAAAAAATTCTTTGTTTTTAAAGGGAGGGAGAGAGGGAAGACACCTTCTGAGATGAGAGAGATAAGATCTCTATTTTGAAGTTCAGTGTGGTCTTGATTGAAACAATCAGCAGGAAAAGACGTGGAAGGCCCTCTCAGGATAACCCACGGGGTGCAAGGAGAGTCTGGCCTGGGACCTGGGCTGAGTATCAGGCCTGGATATCCCTGTGAGCAGAGCTGGTAAAGCTCAGCACATGGCTGAAGCCTGAACACGTCCCCAGCTCTCCAGGCATAAGGGCTCGAGGAAAATGCTAACCTCGGAGCCCAAGCAGGGGGCCTCACCTAGTCCATTTCCCACCCCGAATGCAGCAGTGAGGGGCAACCCCAACACAGCCTGCTGGTGAACTCTCTTGACAGCCAGTCACTAGCCACACAGGGCTTTTGAACCCTTGAAATGTGGCTAGCCTGAACAAAGGTATGTGCTGTAAGTGTAAAATGCACACTGGATTTTAAAGACTTCATATTAAAAAAAGATAGCAAAATATCTTAGTTTTCACCTTGGCTGTATGTCAAAATGATAATATTTTGCATATGGTTCATTAAAATACATTACCCGAATTAATTTTATCTTCATGTGGCTACTAAAAAATGTTAGTTGACATGTGTGGCCCAAACGTGCAGCTTGCACAATGTACTCCTGTTGTACAATGCTGGTCTAAATGACCGTTCTCACTGCTGGAGTATTTGGAAGCAGGTATTCTCACTAGAATGCTTTAGTGAACAGGTAAACAGAAATCTCCACTCAAAGTGGTGTCAATAATAAAGAAATGTGTTATCTCACAGAGAAAACAGTCAGAGGCTGGGAAGTGCCAGGGTTGTTAATATACTGGTTCATTGGCATTAATAGGATCTGATGCGTCTCACTTTTCCACTCTACTGTCATCAGGCTCAGCTCAGGGTCACTATATATCTGTGGAAATCCCTAAGGTCACATGCAGAGCTTTTCAATGTACAGCGGAAACAAAAGAGAGGTTGCCTGTTTCATGGGTCTTACTAGGATTGAGGAAATCTTTCCCAGAAGTCCCACTCTTCCCCCTCCCTCCTTGCTCTCATTTCTGATTGGCCAGACTTGGGTTACATGTCCCATGTTGGGCCACTCCCTGGCTGAGTAATTAGACACCGAATGGCTCCGACTAATCTGGACTGAGACAGCTGCTGGCCAGAGAAGAACCTGAACCGTGACTGGAGCAGTGGCTATTTTGGACGAATCTCCCCTGATGTTCTGACAATTCAGGGAAGGGCACTGGTCCGAGGATCACCACACATTCCGCTATCCCAGCTGAGCTGATTTAGCTTGAAACGCAAAAGAAAAGTTACTACATTTGTATCTCCAGGCTTTACAAATAAATGACTTTACAAAAATACACAAGCAAAGCAAATAAAATCCCATAGCTCACCTTGGTGAAAAGGAGAGAGCACTGTGTCCTAATCAAGAGACCTGGCTTTGGTAAGAGACCTTGCTGCGGCACAGGCGAAGCTCAGGTACTGTCTGTCAACCTCTCAAATGAAATGTCCGAGGGCCTGAACCTAGCCAGCACAGCGATCACATGAATGCCCTCCCTACCCTGCTGCAAGGCCATAGGAATGTGACATAAACGCATATAAAGCATCACAAAATACATGTCATATTGAAGGGCTCAGGGCCCAGTTCTAATGGTGGTGATGGTGGAGGGGGTTCAACACACTGCCAAGTAATCCTCAAGACACCAGCGGGTTGTCCTACAACTCAGCTTAATTCTAACACTAGTTACCTATGTCAGTGTCAGATCCCAGACCCCACATGTTAAGGGCTCAGTCCCCCCCAGCCCCCAACCATTTCAGATGCTAGTCACAAGTGCAGGTTGTCACCTATACCTCTGACCTAACTGCTATAGATCAGAGGTCCGCACGCCCCCTCCTCAGGCTCCATTAATTTCACAGAACTCAGAAAACCAGTTTACTCACAAGATTACCGGTTTCTGATACAGGGATTTAACTCCGGACGGCCAGGTGGAAGAGGCGCTCAGGGCAAGGAATGGGGAAAGGGCGCGGAGCTTCCAGGCTCTCTCCCTGGGCGCCCCTCCCCGAATCTCCCCAGCCTTCTGGAGGGTTTTGGAGGCTTCATCACAGATGCATAACTGATGAAAGCATTGGCTGCTGACGACTGATTCAACCTCCAGCCCTCTCCCCTCCCAGGAGGTGGCGCAGGGGGGATGCGAAGACTGAAAGTTCCAGCCCTCTGACCACAGGCTTGGGTCCACTGGCAGCCAATCCCTAGCCTTAGTTGCCGGACAGAAGTCACTCCATTAACATAACAGAGGGCACTTTTTCCCTCTCCTCACTTAGGAAATTCCAAAGGTTTTAGGAGCTCTGTGCCAGAAACAGTGGATGAAGACATTTTTCTTATTATAAATCATTATATCACACAAAAAAGGAAAATCTCTTTTTAAAATCAAGAGTAATAAATGTTCGGAAAGTTGAAGCCATGTGGCATGGGGAAAGTTAACTTCTGTCAAAGTTCCTTTGAAAATGGGGCAACTGAGCTCTACGCATCACGATGGACCATGTTCCCTGAGCTAAGCAGGACGCTGGCAGGGAACTGCACTGAAAAATGGCCTGATCCCATAGTGATGGCTAGAAATGTTCCCCTTGCCCAGAGACACACAGACTGGAGCTGGAGCCTCTGCCTTCAGAGCCACTACACCACAGTGCTCAGCTCTTCAGGTCCAAAGGCTTGAGGCTAGCTGCTCAGCTCCTGGGAAGTACTAGGATTCATGTCACTCTCAAAGTCAGCCCCGGGATCTGGTTTTTGATCAGGCCTGAGATCTCCAGATGTCTTTGTGTAATGCCGCCACCCTCCACCCCCAGTATGAGTGTATATCTCCAAAATGTCTGTCTGTTTACTAACAATACATATCAGCTACCTTGAAATTCCCTATAAATCATACAAAAAAGAAATTCTATAAAGAGGGAAAAAAACATAATAAACCATACTTTAAGGTTTCCTGCTAATTACTATGGCCCCGTTCTATCATGAGCTGATAACAGCTAATATTACTTGAGTTTTCATTAATATGCATAGAGTGCATATCAGTATTCCAAAAAGCCTTGAGAATGTTTAGTATTTTTTGGCCGGCTTTTTTGTAGATCTGGTGAGATTACCATTGTTTTTACTTTGTGATATGGTTGAAGGAGTAGGAAAAATGTCAGCTTTGCAATTTTGTTATTCTTTGCTTAAACTTACACTATTAATATTCTATTCAACTTGTAATTTTTTTGGCTGGAATCTTTTTAAGCCAGTTATCCAAATTATTAGTTGGCCACATTCAAGCTGTATTATGTTGCAATACACTGAAAGCCAGTGAAGGAATGATGGTAGAAGATTCCATCCACTTCATGGTGTGGAATTCTCAGTTTTCTCTTAGCAGAGCTACGGGTGTTTGTGACCTGTGAGAATCTTACATATGAACAAAATGAGGGCACCAGTGTGATTAGGTGTAGCAAATGTTGCTAAATCTAAATTTTTCATGAGGGAGGATGAATAAATAGCTTTGTAAGCTTTGCCCAGCCTTCTTTAGAGACCAATGAGTTGCAGTTTTTATTTGCTGAATCAAGTAAATCATTGTTGGAGAATCTAACAAGAGTATGAACAGTCACTTAAAGGAGCATTTATATACTACCTTTAATTATGGCCTCTGTACCTCTACCATGTGCCATTTTCATATGTCATCTGATATCTTGCCCTGACAGGGGCTTAAAAAAATTCAATTTTATCTCAGCAGAGGGCGTCCCTTCCTTCTAGGAATGTGACAAGCTCTTAGCAACATGAAGCTATTTTAAGACCTGAGACCTAAGAAAAGAGGTCAATGAAAGCAGTCTCTATGTATATGGCTGAATGAAACTCACTCATTATTCAACCTAATGTCGTCATTTCCTGGGTGAGCTGAAGTCCAGAGAACTGCTCAGAATTCCACGGTTAGCTGATGACTAAAGCAGACCTGAATCCAGGCCTCCTTCTGGCCCTGGGCACTCTCGTATTCCCTACAGCCCACTGATGCACACTTGGGCACTAGTAAGGCTGGTGTGTTTCCATTTTTTAATTGCAATTACCGATATACTGGAGTTTGAACCTATTTCATGATTTCTCTATATCCTACCTCTTCTATGATCCTTCTTTTGTTTCCTGACTTCTTTTGGATTGACTAAGATTTATCATAATTTCCCCCCTTTATATTTTGGAAAAATTACACTAATTATCTCTTCTTTCAATGGTTAGCTTATAAACTTTTTTTTTGTTGCTATTTACTGCTTTATTTTTAACCTTGCATTGTTAACTTATCCAAATCTAATAAGTGTACCGATCTTTATCATTAGCCTATACAACTCAGAAGCATAAGAACACTTTAACCCCATTTGCCCACATCCCAACTCATTTGTTATTGTCAAAATTTTGAATTCTATGTAAGTTTTAAATTCTACTTTTGTTTTTTCCCCCCTACATTTCTTCCTGCATTTTAGACTTTACATCTGGATCATTTTATTTCATCCCGAAATATATCTTTTAGAATTTCCCTAACATTCTCATTTTAAAAAGTCTTTATTCATCTTTCTTACTGATATATATACCAATATATACCTGTATATATATTTACTATATATAGACTAGAATTCTGTATAGGAATAGGATTCCAAGCATGCAATTGTTTTCTTTCATCATGTTGACAATATCATTTTACTGTCTTCTGACTTCCGTTATTGATTTTTGGAAGTCAGCTGTCAACTTTATGTTTTCGAAGGCAGTATGTACTTTCCTCTATGGCTGCTTTTAATAAGTAGCAATATATATGTTCACTTTCTTTGGCTTCTTATGGTTTTACTATGAGGTGTCTGAGAGTGCTGTGTAGATATACTACTGTGTAGAATCTATTAGGCTTCTTGAATCTATGGATTGATGTCTTCCATTAGTTTGAATATTCTCAGAATATTCTCTTGAAACATCACCTTTGAGTCTGTTCTTCAGACAAGAGTGTCTCTCCCTTCTTCAAACATAGCAAGGTGGTTTTATAGTCTGTAGCTAATAATTCCAACAGACATATCTCCAGTGCCTCAGGGCCCATTTGAGCTGCCTGCTGTTTCTGCTGGTTCTTGTTTAGTGTGTTGTGTTTTCCTGTATGACTGGTGATTGTTGACTGTGTTGGACACTGTGTTTTAAAAATGATTTATAAGAACAAGTTAAGGGTTAGCATGATAACGTCTTCTTCCAAGGAAGATTTTCATTTGCCTCTACCAGACACTGAGGTGCTACCAGCCTGGATCCATCTCAACCAAGTTCAAGTCTTGAGGTTCTCTGGACCACCCAGAGAGCATAAAGCCAGAAGGAAAGTCTTTGCAGGGATTGGTTTACTCATGG
The DNA here is from genome assembly GCA_032199065.1 of Smutsia gigantea. NCBI lineage: Eukaryota > Metazoa > Chordata > Mammalia > Pholidota > Manidae > Smutsia > Smutsia gigantea. Next base: position 17,043 of record JAVSCE010017691.1, on the reverse strand, counting down.
TTCACCTTACTGAAGTCGCCACTCTTTGGGATCCCAGTTTAAAGTGGAGATGGTTTATTAGATCCCCACCTTGGGTAGGTTGCAGGTCTTTCCTTTTGCCTGCGGGGCCCAGGAATTCATCAGAAGTGCAGCTCAGTTTCTTTAGGATTGGTAAATGCTCTTAGGGCAAAATCAGATTTGAAGATTAGTCTTGTCCTCTGGGTTCTCCTTTTCTAGATTTTGGCTTTTAAACAACTCAAACCTTGTTAACTTTTTGATGCTTTTAAGGTGTTTCTTATATTTCATCCCGTCCTTTATGTTTCTTCAGTGGGAGAATTCATCCAAATATCCTAGTTATCAGTTATCAGGAGTACAAGTTACAATTTATCCTTGCCAGAGGAAAGGGAATTTTTCGTAGTCTTCTATTTCTATTTTATGTTTGTCAATTTATTTGTTCCTATAAAGTCCTTTACATATGCCAAGTATGTAGTATATCCTACAGAACCAAAATTACTATGTAGCACTCACCAACTCCTTTCAAAGAACCCAGTCTGGCATGACATTAAATAGTCCCTAAGACAATTTTAAGTCATGAATACCTCTAGCTTTTGGGATTCAGTATGATAAACTTGTGCCTCACCAACTCATGAAAAGATAATGGAAATCCAGCTATCCATATATATAACATACATACATAAATGGATATCCTACTAAGTGCTCTCTCCACTGAATGAAAGCCTCTTCCCCTTCCCTCGCCTCTTTCAGATGTTTCCTCCACCTGCACTTTCTCATTCAGGCTTTCCCTAAATATCCTATTTGAAATTGGAAACTCCCCCTCAGTCCCATACTTCTTAATTTCCTCTTGTTTTTTTCTTTTCTCCATCATCCTTCACTATCTTTCATACTATATTTTATACATCCTGGATCTATTTATCATTACCTCTCTAATCTTGATAAATCTGTTTAACCTCTCAATTCCTTGGTTCCTCTAATAAAATAGGACTGATACAAGTATCCCACCATTCTTCATATGGATGTTTCACCATGAATGTGGCAATAGATAAGAAAATCACTCTAAAAACTATTTAAAAAAAAAGCCAAAACAAAACAAAATGGAAATCCTAGAGCTAAAAATTAAGGTATCTTTTAAAATTTACTGATTGGGCTTACCTGTAAAACAGAACAGAAAAAAAAATCAGTGAACTTCAAAATAGTTCAAGAAATGATCCAATATGAATAGAGAAAAGGGAGATTGAAAAAAGTGAGCATATCCTAAGAGAACTGTGTACAATATCAAAAGGCCTTCTATATATGCCATAGGAGTCAGTGAAAGAGAAAAGAGGAAAATGGGGCAGCAAAGAATATCTGAAAAAAAGAACACATGAAAAAGTTTCCAAATTTGGAAAATGACTTAAATTTACAGATTTAGAAACGAGAGCAAACCTCTTGCAGCATAGGTTTAAACAGGCATGTGCATGTGTGTATGCATACCTGGGGGTATCGGGGGCAAACTGCTTAATAACTAAAGTTAAGGAGAAAAAAAATCTCAAAAGAACCAAAGGATCTTGTTACAGACTCATTCCACACCGAGTAAAATACTGCAGCCAAAGTTTAGTGAACTTGGTACACTAAGGGAATTTCTCAGTGAAGGGGAAACTGCTGCTTTCACTACATGGCACATCGTGTTTGTGAGCAGCCCATTGACAACGAGTGCCAGGTAGCATGGAGGTGGGCAGCTGGAGAGGACAGTAGCAGCCCTTTGCTTCCACCTTGGTTGGGCAAGGGCTCTGGAGGAGGCGGGATGCTGTAGGCTCTCTGGAAGACAGAGGTCTTGAAACCAATACCTCTAAAACCAGGGAAAGGAAAAAGTGTGAGTTCCTCATGGTACCCCTGAGAATGGCCTGATCAGGAAGTCCCGGGCTTCTTGGAGCCAGGGGAGCTTTTGAAGTGGAATTAGTGGAGGGAGAATTGGGGGAAATAGGGATGATCCAGAAGATTTTGATTATTTGACAGCATTTGTTTCCTCAGTGTGATTTTTTTTCCTTCTCTCACAATTTAATTTAGTTTAACCCTTTTCAGCACGGGTAGGTCTCATGAGCAACTGCTTTGAAAAGGAAGAGGGTAGATTGTTTCTCTGCCCTTTCACAAATAAATTGCAGAGTTCTGGAAATAGCTAGAAAAATCAGTTTTCTGGGCAGAGTTGTGACCTTGTTTTGGCAAATGTGACCTCATTCATGGAGGATGATTTGAATGATTGAAAACAAATAAACACTTCCTCCCACCAAAAAAAAGAAAAAAAAAGGAAGCCCAGAGTTTGGTGCTACTCGTAACCATATTTTCCATTCTAGATGGAGATAAGTTACCGTGTGTTTGTGATGAACGCTTCTCTTCCTTTTTGTTTCCCCCTTCCCTGCCCTCCCACCTGCCACCCTGCGCTGTCTTTATGCCCTAGGATCAATATCCCCAAGGGAAAGGAGGAGTAGGCACGGCCCAAGAAATAGCTGGAGGCAAGGGCCCCACGTCAGGTCCCTGGGCTGCGCACTGGCGGGAAGGGCGCAACCCTGAGCAGCCTCGTGGCGAGCCTTCCAGGCCTGTCTGCAGCTCTTCCTGTAACCAGAGGCCTTTTCCTGTGTTTGAACTCACCACCAATGGCTATTCTACCAAAGGTAAACAGCAGCAGTCTAAGCAAACTACTCTTTTTCCACAAGAAAGCTTTTAACTTTTCTTTTGGAAGAGGCAGAAAGGGGTTCTTTGAGGACTGGGTGGAGGGGGACAGGGAGGAGGGGGGCGCGGAGGAAATGCAGGCGACCCCAAGCCCTGCCCTGTGTGTTTTCTCCTTCTTTCTTCTTTTTCTTCTTCTTCTTTTTTTTTTTCCCCTTTTCACCTCCCTCATTATTGTTGGCTGGCTCCTTTGTGCAGGCCGCCTTCTATTCACTGACAGTGGCTTGGAACATCAGTCATATCAGGTCACCTGCCAAGCTGTGCACCTCTGGTCACATCACTCTGAGGCCTCTGGTTTGTCAGCTTCAAAGCACCTTACAAGTGATGACATGCCTCCTTTGGGATGAATATGAAAAGAAGGGGAAGCCCGGGCAGACTCATGACACCTCTGGAATTAAGGCTGGAAGCCTCCATCTCATTTCGTAGAAGAAGAAATCAGGACCGAAGAAGAGCAGTGAAGCCTTACCACCAGCTCTTGTGGCCAGTGAGTGGAAGGATGGGGGACAGGTCTGCTCATGTCTAGTCCCAAGGGGTTCTTTCTGGTCCTTGTATTTAACACTGTGTTTCTCAAGGACTCTTAGCCTCCTCAAAGGTGCCTCAGCGATGATGGCATTTGAGAGGGAATGTGGGAAGTGTGTGAGAAGGAGAAGGCTTAGTGGATGGTTTCCAACCTCCTCCTCCTCCAGTGGAGTCTCTTCTCTTTGGTCTCATTCATTCTCTCATTCATTCATCCAACAAATGTTTATTGAGCAACTTCCATGTGCCAGGTGACTTCCAGACCCTGGATACACAGTGATGAACCAACAAAGTCTGTGTTCCCATGAATCTTACATTCTGTTGTCTGGATTAGTTTCTAAGTAATACTGTTTTTTGATGAAAGGATTCTGTTCATTTTTTCTCTTCTAAAGAATATACAATCTTTCCAATATCTAGCTTTCAAAGCATTACCTGGTACTCATCAGGCACTCACAACACTAAGTGGGGATTTTTGCCACTACATAAAGCAAATTAGCTGCTAATCTTCCAACCCTTGGCAATTTAAAATCTATCAAGGAAAGACACCTGCAAAGAGAACTTGCCCCAGCCAGTGTCACCTCCACTCACTGACAAACGTGGGAGAGAGATAAAGAAACAAATCAGTGGTATAAATGGTGAGCTAAACACTTAGAATCCATTGTGTCTATACCAGAGGTCTCTAGTGTATTCTCCTCTTGGGTAGTACATGTAGGATAGGATAAGTATGTGAATCCTTTAAAACTGATCCCCTTTGTTTGGTGGTGGGATGGAGCTGGGTGTAGCAGCTCACAGCCTTACTGAGTTTGAGTCAAACTGTGATTATCACCAGCAAATACTCCTACTTGGGATTTTTGGTTTGAAAAGTTAAGGTCAAAAGTCGTAAACTAGCAGCCTCGCTGGTGCTCCTGTATTAATTATCTTTGGCTTGAAACCCCCAAATCCTAGTGGCTTGAAAAACACATTTGTTATCTCACAATTTCTATGGTCAGGAGTTCAGGAACAGCTTAGCTGGGTCTGGCTCAGGATCTCTCATATGGTTGCCATTTGAATGTGTCAGGGGCTGCAGTCATCTGAAGGCTTGATTGGACTGGAAGATCCCTTTCCAAGATGGTGTGCTCACAGGGCTATTACAGGGGGCCTCAGTTCCTCTTCATGTGGCCCTTTCCACAGGTTACTTAAGTGTCCTTATGACATGGCAGCTCATTTCTCCCAGAACAAGCAATCTGAGAGAAAGTGAATGAGGTGGAAACCTCAATGCCTTTTATGGCCTGGTATCCTAAGCCACTCCCCATCACATCTGCTTTATTCTATTTTTAAGAACAAATCACAGAGTCTAAGTGATTAGAGCTCAAGAGAAGGAGAATTAAGCTCCATCTTTCAAAGACAGGAATATCAAAGAATTTGTGGACATATTTTAAAACCATCAAATTAGTTTCCCTATGCATATAAAACTTATTTTTTCTTGTAGAATTAAAATGAATCATATTACATCTGTTAAAAGTTCACTATGTATTTCAAAAGCAAAACCACCATACATTATCACACTCCTCAAAATTAATAATTCCTTAATATCTTTTAAAAATAGTGTTTTCTATTATAAAAATTTAAAATCAAGAAATTCCACATAAAAATTATGATTTTTTTATTTTGTAAAAATAAGATGATCTTGTCATACTAGGCTTATGTTCTCATAATGGTCACAAACCACTTTAGGTGGAACATGGACTCTTCAATTTGCCATGCTCCTTACTGCATGGGGCACTGATTTGTGTTGCCTGCTTGGTTCATTTAATATTCGAGTTTACCACTTGTCCAGGTCCAAGGAGGCTAAAAGGCATGGCAATGGGTTTGAAGAAGGGAAAAGCCTGACCTCTGGTATGAGCTGGATCCCAGAGGATTAGGAAATGAGACAGGTTTTGAGGCCTCTTAGAGTAGCAGCGAACTTGGATCTCACTTCTGTAGGGCTCTGGAGATGGCAATGATAACTGTAGAGATCTAAGCATCAGTCATCATGGTTTTGGAAGATTTGGTGGGTGTTCCTGTGACAGAAGTTGGCACTGAGGGTGCAGAGCCATAGAGCCACAAGCAGAACCAGCTGCTTCTGAGGGGACCATGAATCAGTCAACGTGGATCGAGGTTCAGTGCTACGTTCCTACAACTGTGAAAATCCTGGGTCTGGTACAACCTAAGAAAGGGTGTGAAAGCCGTGAAAAATAATGGCAGAGAACTGCTGGCCAACTTTATCAGTGAGGGGGAGCCTAATCATATTTAATTTCATGTGTAAAAATAAAGAAAGCGGTCTCTTGTCCTTTGTGTGCCAGAGACACATGCGATCTTAGGATGCTTGGAGAGAGCCTGAAGCAGGAGAGAAGGCACTCACAACCACTGAGGAGGAGGACTGAGAAGATGACTCTCCTGAATTGTGGAAGTAAATACTGGAGGAGAATGTTTGCTCACCTCTGGCCTGATGATAAACCCACAGTTGCTTTTTAATACAACTGCCATTCCTCAACTTAAGGCTCATTTACATGTGAAGCTCAGAAGATATTTTTTTGTAGAAACCACATGTTTCTTGGTGATTAAGTCCACAAGCCAGTCCTTATGCCCCATAATATGCTATACCTAAATCATAACACTACTAATCTACTAATATAACAGACTTGCCTTGGAAAATGTCAACCTGGGTTCTAACATGGAAAGCTTAGAGTGCATGTTCCCCAACACTATAGTCAGGCGCTGAGTTCTACTCCATCCCTCAAACTCACTGCTGCTGGGCCAGCTTGGAAGATGCCACTGGCTTTTCAGTAACAGCCCTGGGTGTGTGTTAGAGGAAAGGGAACTCTGCTGGGTGAATGTTAAGAAATGTAGGCATGCAGATATACTTCAGGGCGGTGACAGCAAGGCCAGCAGACCAGGAGGTTGGGGTGGAGCAAAGGTAGATTTCAGGCTCTGGAAATTGGGAATGGGGGTGGAGACATGGTAGAAGGTGTTGTCATTCAAAAGTATTAATCTTTCATAAAAGTGTGTGTCAGGCACTGCATGTATTCATTCTCCAACAGACTCTTACCCAACATATCAGCATAGCTCCCAAACCTGATCATCCCACGACCTCTCTGGGCACTGATACAACTTGCTTGCATCTCTGGGCAGCCCTTACTGTGGTTAATTACGGCCAAATTAAACTAGACTTCATCACTGTTCATCTACTTCCACTCTTTCCCCTCCATGGTCCATTCTTTGTACAGTGACCAAAATAGGCTTTCTGCAATGCAAATCTGATCATGTGCGTCTCCTGTGTAAAATCTTTAGGGAGATCCACCCTAGCATCAAGTTCAGAATTTGAACTCAGACCCATTAGGCTGCCCCTTGTATAAGCTGCTGCGTCCTCATGTCAGCCTGGCACACACTTGCTCATTCTTCAGGTCTCCGTTCCCATGTCATTTTCTCAGGAAGACCTTCCCAGGTCTTTTGTCAGGTACCTGGCAAAATTCTCCTGACTAAATTGGTACTTCACTGTAAATTCTCCTAACTACCAGATTTCCTCTTCAGAACACTGACCACAATTGGAATTGCTTATATATTCAAGTATAATTTGTTTAATTTGTTTAATGTGTCTCTCTCCTTGACTAGGCAGTAAAATCCAGAAGCACATTAGCCACACCCAACACAGGGCCTTCCGATCCATAAGACATGCTCAGTAAAAGGTTGTAGAATGAGCCTCTGTGCCACACACTTTTACCTTTTATGTTGTAAAACATGTTGTTCTCCAATTTGATGGACCATTCATTGAGTTTTACTATGTGGCAGTCAGCAATTTTTTAGAGGGCAGGTCAAGTCAGCTTGGTGTTTAAAAATTAGGGTTCTGAAAAGAAAAAAACTGAAGGAACAAAACAGCAGCAGACTCACAGAACCCAAGAACGGACTAATAGTTACCAAAGGGAAAGGGACTGGGGAAAATGGGCGGGAAGGGAGGGATAAGAGGGAAAAAGGGGCATTACGATTAGCAGATGTAATGTTGGGGGGGCACGGGGAGGGCAGTACAACTCAGAGAAGACAAGTAGTGATTCTATAGCATCTCACTACGCTGATGGACAGTGACTGTAATGGGGTTGGTGGGGGGGACCTGATGAAGGGGTAGTTTAATAATCGTAATATTGCACATGTAATTGTAAATTAATGATAATAAAATAAATTATATTAAAAAAAAAACAAAAAAAAAAAGAAGAAAAAAAAATTAGGGTTCTGAGCCAGAATTGTCTGGATTTGAAATCTTACTAATTGCGTGGTATTGGGGAAGTAGTATAACTTTTCCATGGTTCAGTTTCCTCATTTATAAAAAAAGAGGAGGAGGTAAGGGACAATAACAGTTCCTATTTCATAGAGCCATTGTGGAAACTGAATAATTGTTACAACCTGTAGAATGTTTAGCGCAATGCCTGGAATATGGTAAGTATGTGAAAGATGGAGTCTATTCTTCTTTACTCCTTACAATGAGGAAAAATAGGTGTATGTTATGATCCCCACTTGTCAAATGAAGAAACCGGAGGCATAAAACAAACTCTTCAATAACTTAAGTAAATCCTTCATATCAACTTTGCATGCACACACACAAAAAAAAAACCCGAAAAACTACAAAGGGAGAAATAAATGAATGTTCTCACATTTTGAAAGCTGGGACTTGGAGGATATTGGGGCTTGGCAAGATAGAGAATAAATCAAAGAGATGAAGTTTGAAAGCAGTTTCAGGCCAGGACTTAGCCATCTCTTTGGCACATTAATATAATGAAATTTCACATGTCTGTGAGAAGTCCAGAGGAGGGAGGACAGACCCACTTTCCACAGACTCTGGAAAGTAGATGGAGAGTCGAGGGAGCATGACTCAAGCAGCATCTCCAGCTGCAGCAGGAAGTGAGAACCCTGGGGCCCAAGTCCTTCTGAAGCTCAGCAGGAGCTCTGCCAGTATCTCTGAGGGCGTTACCGTGTGCTCAAAACACACTCACTTGAATTTTTAAAAGTCTATGCCATGCATCTCATGTAAGAGGAAGCAGTTGCCAAAAGAAACCAAATGAAAATGTTGTGAACCACTGGAGTAGGCAATCTTTCTGGAGAGAATTGAGTCCTACCTCAGAGTTTTAAAAAGAGATCTGGCAGGGACAGGAATATTTGTGTTTGGCAGCCCATTCAGAACCATCCCAAACCAGAAACAACCCAAATATCCATCTCCAGGCGAGCAGGTACATAAACCGTGGTAGTCACTGAACAAGAGTGCGTGCAGCACAACCACTGTCAGCAGCAACAGTGAGGGCGGGTCTCTCCCATGACGACAGTGAGGGCGGGTCTCCGCCATGACGACAGTGAGGGCGGGTCTGTCCCATGAGGACAGTGAGGGCTGTTCTCTCCCATGACGACAGTGAGGGCGTGTCTCTCCCATGACGACAGTGACGGCGGGTCTGTCACATGACGACAGTGAGGGCAGGTCTGTCCTATGACGACAGTGAGGGCGGGTCTCTCCCATGATGACAGTGAGGGCGGGTCTGTCCCATGACGACAGTGAGGGCGGGTCTGTCTCATGACGACAGTGAGGGCGGGTCTCCGCCATGAAGACAGTGAGGGCGGGTCTCCCCCATGACGACAGTGAGGGCAGGTCTGTCTCATGATGACAGTGAGGGCGGGTCTGTCCCATGGCAATAGTGAGGGCGGGTGTGTCCCATGATGACAGTGAGGGCGGGTCTGTCCCATGACGACAGTGAGGGCGGGTCTCTCTGATAACGACAGTGAGGTTGAGTCCCTCCCACGAGGACAGTGAGGGCGGGTCTCCGCCATAACGACAGTGAGGGCGAGTCTCTCCCACGACGACAGTGAGGGCGGGTCTCTCCCATGACGACAGTGAGGGCGGGTCTCTCCCATGACGACAGTGAGGGCGGGTCTGTCTCATGATGACAGTGAGGGCGGGTCTCTCCAATAACGACAGTGAGGGCGGGTCTCTCTGATAACGACAGTGAGGTTGGGTCCCTCCCATGAGGACAGTGAGGGCGGGTCTCCGCCATAACGACAGTGAGGGCGAGTCTCTCCCATGACGACAGTGAGGGCGGGTCTGTCTCATGAGGACAGTGAGGGCGGGTCTCCGCCATGACGACTGTGAGGGCGGGTCTGTCCCCTGACGACAGTGAGGGCGGGTCTGTCCCATGAGGACACTGAGGGTGGGTCTGTCCCATGAGGACAGTGAGGACGGGTCTCTCCGATAACGACACTGAGGTCGGGTCCCTCCCATGAGGACAGTGAGGGCGCGTTTCTCCCATGACGACAGTGAGGGTGGGACTGTCCCATGAGGACAGTGAGGGCGGGTCTGTCCGATGAGGACAGTGAGGGCGGGTCTGTCTCATGAGGACAGTGAGGGTGGGTCTCCGCCATGACGACAGTGAGGGTGGGTCTCCCCCATGACGACAGTGAGGGCGGGTCTGTCCCATGAGGACAGTGAGGGCTGTTCTCTCCCATGATGACAGTGAGGGCGGGTCTGTCCCATGACGACAGTGAGGGCGGGTCTGTCCCATGACGACAGTGAGGGCGGGTCTGTCCCATGATGACAGTGAGGGCGGGTCTGTCTCATGAGGACAGTGAGGGCGGGTCTCCGCCATGACGACAGTGAGGGTGGGTCTGTCCCATGACGACAGTGAGGGCGGGTCTGTCTCATGAGGACAGTGAGGGCGGGTCTCCGCCATGACGACAGTGAGGGTGGGTCTGTCCCATGAGGACAGTGAGGGCGGGTCTCTCCGATGACGACAGTGAGGGCGGGTCTGTCCCATGACGACAGTGAGGGCGGGTCTCTCCGATAACGACAGTGAGGTCGGGTCCCTCCCATGAGGACAGTGAGGGCAGGTCTCCCCCATGACAACAGTGAGGGCGGGTCTGTCCCATGACGACAGTGAGGGTGGGTCTGTCCCATGACGACAGTGAGGGCGGGTCTGTCCCATGAGGACAGTGAGGGCGTGTCTCTCCCATGACGACAGTGAGGGCGGGTCTCTCCCATGACGACAGTGAGGGCGGGTTTCTCACATAACAACAGTGAGGGTGGGTCTCACAAACATAACCCTGAGGCAGAGAAACTGAACACAAAAAGTAGCATGGGATGGCATTCGTTATGTAAATTCAAAACCAGGTAACACACATCTGCCTAAGGTGTGAGATGTCAGGACCCTGTGAGCCTTGAGGAGAGGCAGTGGCTGGAGGGCCACAGGGGGCATTCTGTTTCTGTTCCTCAGATATACACTTTTTGTGAAAGTTCACTGATGCATGTACATTTATTCTTTTGTGCACTGTTCTGAACATATATTTCAATCCACCCTTCAGTTCCCCACCTTGTATGATCAGAGGTCCAGTTAGTCCTTGGGTGAGCTGATGATGGCCTTAGAGTCCTGGATATCCAGAAGCTGGGAGAAGTACCAGCCAGGATGCCTCAGAGTTGGGAAGCCATTTAAGAAGAGCTCATATTTCTGTGGTGTTGGTTCTAAGCCTGGGTCATGGCCTTAGTCTCACCAAATTTTATACCTTGGTTTTTCTCCTTGTAGCCTGATCCATCCCAGGTCTTGTAGCCCTCTCTCTACTCCAATGATCGCTATAATATCAGTGCATGTGGGGCATACCTGAGGGGTCAGAGGCATGGCCACATTCCACTTCTACACACGCGTTTCCTCAGTTGTCTGCAGCACAAACATCCATTCCCCTAACTTCAGTCAGAATCTGAACCATGCGGCAGGTTGAGTGACCTGACTGGAAATCTCTTGTGAAGCCTAGGGGCAGGGACTTGGGAATGGCAGCTTCTGGACCCCCAGGGGGTGAATTTACAGAACTGCAGGATGATTTCCCCACTGGGGGCAGAGCAGGGAGAAAGCGAGAAGCCTGTTCTGCAACTCAGAACGGGGGGCTCGGTGGGGCAGCTTGCACAGGCAGGCCTGAGAATCACTTTTGAGGCACGGTGGCTGACGTGACGTATCCAAGACCTGCAATCTTCACAGCATTTGGGAACATTAGGAATGGCCTTCCAGTTTTTCCGGAGGGGACGCCACCAGATCCCGCCTGGATGCCGGCCCATGGCATCAAAGCTGCGCAGCTCGGCTGGGCTGGCCGGTGGCCCCGTCCAGGCTGTCTGTGGGCGGGTCAGCCGGCTGGGAGAAAACAACAGGCCTCAGCGTGACAGTCCCCACATTCTGCAGACTTAAAAGGGACATCCTCTGGCTCCTGACCGGGCTCCTGGGGCTCCGCCCTGGCCTCGTGCTGAGGCTGCTGCAGGAATGAGTACGCGAAGGGCTGCCACAGCTTGCTGTCCCTGAGTCTTCAGGTGATCAGAGACTGTTGGGTCCTGCGAGGACGCTGGAGCCTGAGCTTCTCTGTCGCTCACACGCCCTCGCTGCCTCGCCAGCGGCCACCGACCCCTGGCCTGTCCTTCCCTGGGCGCCTCCCTCGGCCTCCCCTCTCCCACCCGCTCCCACCCTCCCTCGCGGGCTTCTGCAGACTGCTTTTTCCCGCCTGGGCGCCCAAAGGTTTGCCTGGTACCGCTACTTCCCTCCAGGGCTCAATTCCCGCTCCTGCCCGCCTCCGCTCTCTCACGCTCTTCTCTTGCTTTCCCACGTTTTCATTTCATTTTCCTTCCCATTTCTACACAGGCAGGATATAGAGGAAGGCAGCAGAGGGCAAAGAGCACCGGGGCCGACCCAGGAGACAGAGGAGCGTTTGGTTCTTGCCACTGATGGGTGTGCCCCCGGGCAAACCGAACAGACTCCTGGGGGCGTCAGGTGCTACACCCGCGTGTGTGGGTGGGCGTGGGTCAGCCATGCCGGGAAGCCTGTGCTGTGCCGGGATTGGTCCCACAGGGAGGCACAGGCTAAGATCTGTCCTGGCTCTTAGAAACCTACGGGATAGCAATATCTTTATCTCTCTCTGATACGCGCTATGTCAATAGATAGCTAGATGGTAGGCAATTCATGGGGGAAGAAAACTGGTGACATAACAGATAATGTTATAGACCACAAGACCCAATAAAAGTCTCACAAAGAGACTGTTTCTGAATCGTTCTTTCCCTGAATTCACTTTAATTGCTCCTTGTGATCAGGTGTAACTCTCCACCCTGTTGTTTCACAATTGAGTGAAATAAGGAAGTACCTTAAAGCTGGTTTTTCTTTTGCTGCCACAAAGGTCCACATAACTGCTGGTTCCTGTTCGTGGTGAAAATGGTCTTAACCAGATGAATGAACAGCACAAGACACACAACACAAATTAAAAAATTTTAAGCCAAGTTTATTTCTAAGTGTAACTAATGCTAAACAGAGCTCATGCCTGCCCCACGAACTCCTAAGCACCTCTAACTTGCTAAAGAATATTCCCTCCATTTTCCCTCTCCTTGTATTCAGCCTCCCCTTCCCTTTTCAAAAACTGTGGCTGACTTATCTAAGACCTATGCTGCTTCATAGTGTTTTGAAAACAAATCAGAAGTTGCCTTCCAGTATTTCTAGGTGTGCGTGACTAAATCCAAGAAGCATTAAGGATGTTGAGGATAGGACAATCTGGGCAACGGCTTTGAGATAACTGTCCAACAGTGGTGTGGGAGGTTGCTTTTCTTTCTTTTTCATCCATCAGCAAAGATGGCAGTTTGACTTGGTCCACTGCATACAGCTCCAGTGCATAAATCTGCCATTTGATCCTGGAAAAACCCTAAGGATCTAGAGCCGGGTTGACAAATTGCAGCAATGCTTGTGTTTCAAAGAGCCGAGAAAGAGCCAAAGGTCCTGGTGGACCGGCAGCTTGCTGGCCTCACAGGCTGCAGGTTTGCTTCAGTTAGCACAACAGACTGAACTTTCCTTTGCTCAAACATGACATGATTTGTTCCCTTTTGGCTGTGTCAGTTCTGCAAACCAGATACCAGAGGCTGCAAGCTCAGGAGAGCCTGCCTTTCTGGAACGCCATTTGTTTGGACAGGCCAGGCCAGTAAGGCTTTTCATCTCTTTAAAGCTCCCAGGGCAGAGAGCATATTTGAGGAATTCCTTTTTTCAAAGTTTTTTTTTTGCCCCTTCCAACATTTTGTTTAAGAGAAAATGAGATGTCTATCTTCTGTTTCCTTATTTTTTTTCAGGAAAGCAAAGGGTTGTTGACTTCCTCCCTCTCCCCTCCCTTCCTTCCTTCTTCCCGAAGGTACTCATCTGAGAAAAAGAGAACGAAGTATTGTTCCTGTTCTCTTTCTTAAGTCATTTGAAACACTGTCCCTGCGAGTTCTTTAAGGTCCCTGCAATCTGTATACAAGAGCAAGGGAGAGAGAGAGAGACAGAGAGAGCAAGGGATCAGGTAAAGCACTGGGGCTGCTGCAGCCATTCACACTCAGGAGCTGGTAAGTTACCCATGCAATTGTTTCTCCTTCCATTTCAATGTCCCTGGGATGGATACTGCTGTGGGCATCTTCAGTAGAAAATACCTGCCTGGGTGTAATCCTTAATCAAAGGGCATAACAGATAGATGGCCCAGAATTTAAGCTTACAGTTTCTTTTCTTTTCTTTTTTTTTTTTTTAAGAGAAACTGATGCTTTGCAGAGCTGAGGCTGGCAGAACTGGAAATAGAATTGCATTGGGGCTAAGAGGACATTGTGTTAAATCTAAATTTTGGCACAGATAATGTGGCCAGGTTACCCAGGAGCCACTGGAATGTGGGATGTGTCTCATTGGAGAATTCACTCTTCCTCGGTCTCTGTGCTGGGAGTCTTAGGAGGGTGTCTGCTAAGGACTGTGGTTTGCTCTGGGCCTTTTGCTACCGGTTGTCTAGATTGAGGTGCCCTTCTCTTGTTCTTTTCTTTCTACTCAGCACCCCAAGAGGAATGTTAATTAATGACTGTTATTCTGCAATCCCTGAGGTAGGAGGAAAAAAAGAAGGGCATGTCACTTTGAATTGTACTGTGTGTGAGGGGTGCTTATGTGTTCAGGTCCCACATGTGGGTTGAGCGTACATTTACTATTCACTGTCAATGGAAGATGTCGTCTGCCACACACAAGGAGGCAAAGATTTGGAGGCACATAGCTTTAGTTTTGGAAAACAACATGTGACCAGAATAGGAGGATTAAGATTGATCACTGGTGTCAGTAGGAGTGAAAGACTAAGTCATAGAGGCAATTGCAAAATATTCACCCAGGGTTTTCCAAGCACCAATTGAACACAGCAAACTAGTCAAGCTTAATAGGCAACTAGTTTCTAAAAGTCTAACTTGCTTCAGTTAAATTTGTCAGAGAGGATAAGGTTACCAAGAACTCATCATGGCAAGCCACGAGGGAGCAAGATCACACTGTCAAAAATAGGCCAGCAAGATCACTCGGAAAGACTGTGTATACTTACTGGTATTAATCACTTAATTCAGAGAGGTGTTGAGTGGGTGAAAGATAAAGACCATACAGAGTTTTTTAATACTCATTTCTATGAAATTTCCTGATCGAAGTCAACTGGGATGTGAAGAGTATGATAAAAATAGCTAGTCTCTCATTTATAAATTAATTTGACCAGATTGTTTATTAACCACAATCAAGTAATTAATCTTTATTCAAAACCGAGCCATCATCTTAACAAGAGTGAGAAAATATGACAGAACTGGACTGTTATGTAGATTTTGTTCCATTAGCCAGACTTCTTTTTTCTCCTCCATTGCTCAAGAGACACTCCCGAAGAGCACTATAACATGAGTCATGTCCAAGACATGGGATTAGCGTCTGCCTGCTTGAGGATGCAGAATTGTTCTACTAACAATTGGAAGTGGTTTCCAGCTCCCCTACCATCCACCCTAACTACTCTAATTCATAGATCTTCAGGTCTAAAGGTAGCCAGGACTGACTGAGTTGGCATTTGTATCTTTTATCAGCAATTGTGACCTCAGTAAAAAAACTCAGGGCTGCGATTTTGACCTTCTTTCAGTTTCATTTTTCCTTGATAATGTGTTTAATCTTTGTACCCCAATTAACACAACATCATAGAACACTCTTTCATTTGGTTTACTGAATAAAAGCATCAGATTCAACACTATGAAAAAAATGACAGCAGAGTCACAATGACTAAAGACAAGTAGGGCAAAAGGTGGGTACGCCAATGGCACAGAAAACAGCTCCACCTCTAGCGTGCTTCTCTGTGGCCTGAGATTAAGGAGCTCGGGTGTGTTCTTTTCTTTATAAGGAAAAATATATAGTCAACATTTTTGTTTAAGTTATTAAGTCATTGCCATGAGAATATTTGTTGGGTACTGAGGGGAAATTTTTTCAGCTACCTAAAGAGAAAAGCCATTGACTAGTTTAGTCTAGTTGCTACCAATCTGTCTCCATTCAATTCCAAGTAATGAGTTGGCATCTGTGGAAACTTCCAGTGTGGAATTCTTCTTTGGGGTCGACAGACGCTCTTTTGTGGTATCATTAGAGGAACTCTAGCTTGGAAGGATCCAGAATTTGACACACAGAGATTTCATTAATTAATTTGTACCAACACTGTATATATAATTAGATTACAAATTTGTCGTATAAATGTTAAATTATGTTAGGATGTGATCTGCGTGCTGGGATGTGAATCAAATTAGAGTAAGCAGAGCCTCAAAGGTGCAGGCTTTGTTGTTATACAAATATGCATTTGAATTCCAGCTTTGTCATCTACTGACTGTGGACCTTGGGCCAGGTAGTTAACCTCTCTAGGCCTCAGTTTCCCCAAAAGTAAAATTACATCAACATAATAGAGCTGTTGTGAGGATTAAATAAGATTATTTATGTAACACAACACAATGTGTTGCAAGTAGTAGGAGTCAATGTCAGTTGTAATTTTTTAAGAGTCACATATGAATACGTGAAGGCACTATATATTTTGAATGGAGAACAGAGTACATTTCCTGTGATTTATGTCACTGTTCTTGATCAATACCGTGCCAAGGGTCAATCAGAACAAAAATGATTCCTCATAGGTTTAGAGTTGGGCACATCTTGAGTGATGATATCTGGAACCCCAAATCCTTACAAAAATAAAGGAAGGTAAAGTTTAATGCTTTGATGTTCATCTCTACTAATGGCAGAAACACCAGATTTAGCCTCCTTAAAAGGCCAGCTGTTTTCAGGAGAGCTCAGTGCAGGGGAAAGTGTGTAAGTTTTCAACTTAGATGAGTCTCTGAAAAGATTGCAATCCTATGTAGAAGTTTCATTCTCCCTTTTACCCACTTCCCCAAGCTCTGGAGCTCTGTGTTGTTGGTGACCTTCTCCCTGGCCGTGGAGGGCTGGAGACACTTTTTTGGAGACCATCGTGTCAGTTCCATGACTCAGCCAGAGACAGAAAAGGACTTGGAGTGACATGTTCTCCCCCCGCCCCCCCCCCCCGACAGGGCTTAACTCTCCTCAAACATTTTAGTAGCAAGCCACCTCCCCTCACACCGAAAAACTGAACCCCATTACCACCGTAGTGAGTGTGTGCGTGTGTGTTCGGTGGGGTTGATCCAACTGCTATTTTTCTCTCACTCTAAACTTTAAAATTTATATGTTGGTTAGTTTATCAAGTAATAATGATACTTTAACTTAGGTCTTAGTCAAACTTCCCTTTCCACTGCAAAAGCAAAATACAACCACCACCACAACCAAAAATGTACCACCAATAACCCAAACTTTTGAGGTTCTTTTGTTACGATAAGAGGCTCTGCTTAGACAGCTTAGCCTTTGGAGAGCAAACTGAGGCTGGGTTGTTCTACACTAAAGTGCGCAAGGTGTCTTCTAATGTGGTTTAGTGCTGTAGAAAAAAGACCAAATTGGGACTCAGAACACTTCTGTCCTGTTCTGGTACAAT